>VZSC01019412.1:171585-227063 GCA_013398225.1 Steatornis caripensis
CCCCCCCAACCCCCTCCATCCCATTTTTATTGTGGTAAATTCTAATCATTTTTGAGACAGCAAGGTCGGGTCTACCTCAGCCACTCTTTGACAACCTCAAAATTTCCAGTGGTTTAGAACTTGGCATTACAAAGATAAGCTATCATTTCAACAAAGACATTTTGGTTTCGGATTTTAACAAGAGGTAATTTTCTGATCAGTAAAATAGCTTGGTGAAGTTTAAAACAACACCACAGACAGAGCATGCTATTCTAGCTGCATTTGACATCCTCACACCTCACCTGAATTTATCTAGAGGAGACTGGAAAAAAACTGCAAGTCTGAATGCTCTTGATACACGTCATCATTCATGGTAATGTAGGAAAACATAAAGCCTAGAATAATTTAAGGCAATTTAAACCAGTGATGCTTGAGATTATCCGAGGATCTTCTTAACCTACCCAGCAGCTCTTTGGATGACATACAGCAAGTGGGATATAAAATTGTGGCTTTAATTGGAAGGGCTTTATATTTTCGGGTTTTTTTCCTCAAGCACTAAGAGAACAGAGGATGGATGCACTATCAGTGATAGCAATACGTATAAAGCCAGCATAGGATGGTTGTTGAAATTTTCACTGTTGAGCGGATATCGTTGTGATTGGCATTAAAACAGCATCCCAGAATTCAATTTATTTTAGTGTTCTCCCAGTCATTAGCACCAATTGTAGTGTAACAGGCAACGACAAGAGTAAGTGCTGATCCTTGACTTCTGCATTTCAGTTTAGAACAGCACTGTGTCAGCGTCATGAGAAAAGTATTGTTGAAAATACATTGGTTAAAAATTCAGACCAACCAAGGTATTTTAGCAGAAAATAGTAATTGTTTGGGGTTTTTTTTATTGTTTTAAGCATGTTCTCCCCCTTCAGCCAACATCAGAATGTAAACTCACACTGGGGTATTCCCAGCAGGATTAGTGCTTTTTCATGGAGCCCCACTGTTGTGGTGCAGGTCACACACCCACTGCAGGCTGCAGTGTGGCACCTGTAAGGGCTACATAACTCTTGAATACACAGACCAACTAAAACCACACAGGGACCACTGGGGTCTCACCAATGGAATTTTTTTCTCCTTTTGCCCTTGTAATAGCTTGAGAAAGTATATGAGCTAACTGGATGACTCACATTGCAGATATTTCACGGAAGTATTATGTTCCTATTTTGCAGACAGGCACCATGAATTCACATCTTACACAGGTGTTTCTCATCAGATTAGTAATATGTAGGTGCTAAAACTCTTTTGCAAATCTCACTCAGAGCAGTTCAGGCCCAGATCTTCAAAGAAGTACAGTAACAGATAGAGATATCTTTGTAGCCATGAACTCAAGCTTGTGCCAACCTCAAATCCACGGATCTAACTAACTCCAGCATCAGCTGAAGCTGCATTACCTTGGGTCCTGCATGACTAGGTCCATATCTTACAAAAATTAGTAACAAGAGGGAAATTGAACTTTTTTCTCCCAGAGCATTTGCGAACCCTCTACAGGACTACCTTCCTCTCATATAGCTTCCTTTCCTCCAGCTGCCATCATTGGGAACACAGATAATGGAAAGGGAGAAGGAATGTGACTAGCTCTCCGTAACTTTATTATTTCTTCATGCTGTTTGTTTTATTTTTTAATAGACTACAATTATTGGTAAACATTTTGTCAAGTTTTTCCCAGTGAAAAATAGGCAACACACAACCTAAGTTTAGCTGCAGTGACTCCAATTTCCTTGAAATGTCATAATTCCTGTTATAAATATGCTTCTTTATGAAAGGAAAGTGTAATTATTTTGCTAATATGCATGAAAATAGCATTTGACAAATGGAAACAATATGGTACTCTTTGACTTGAAATTTGCTCCCCAGCTGTTAATAACCTGCCTATGTCTCTGGTGGAATTGTGAGTTAGTTTGTTATTCCTGTGCTTACAATAAATAGCAACAGTTTCTGAAACTAGGAGCTGGGCAAAAGGGAAATAAAGCAGCCCAGAACTCCTAACAAACCCCTTAAAGTCCACATTGTGTATTTAAATTAGTTCCCTAGACCGCCAAGTCATAAAAAATCTCATGTGCATCTTGCTGTATTGTTTCAAGTATTATTTAATTTTTGGAGGAAGCAAATGTTTATGACAGCCTTTTTGAAATTACATTTGCAATTACATATGCCTTCTATTGTTAAATAAATAATATCAGTGATTAGTAATATATTTTCATCAAGTTTTCCCAAAGTCATATGCATGTGATGGACCAAAAGACAGTCTTACTTTGAAAGACAGTTGTAAAGTGACATTGTCTCAGATATTCAGTTTGTCATAATTTATAAAAAAACATAGCAACTGAATACTACATTAATTTTATCTAATGCCTGGGCATTCTTGACAGTTATTTTGATATATGTTTTGGGTACAATTTTCTAAAGTATTTAAGTGACTGAAGAGTGACAGTTTAATTTTCAAAAAAGGTTGAAATCTGATTAAATCTACTAATGTCTACTTTTCTGAATTTCCATGCAAAATAGAAATTAAGGTTCCTGATTTTTTTTTCCTTATAAGATTTTACTGACAGGATTATGTAATTGAATTTGCCACACAGTCTCTCTCCAAGCATCACTACTCGGTCACTTCGTCACAAGAAAATTGGCTTTGCTGAACATCCTGAAGGTTAGCAAGCTTAAATGTCTCAAAGAAAAGCATTAAGGCAAAGAATCAGGACACCACCAGTACCTATTGGCCTTATGTTCTTTTCTTCTATTGCTATCAACAGAGGCATTTCACTGGTGTGATTTGTAGTACATACACTTATAAAGAAAGGTAGGTATATGAACATCTTTAATAGAACTTGAACTTTTGCTCCAAACTTACAACAAATTCGTATGTATTGATTTTATGGTATTAGCTGTCTCCCTAGCACAGAAAAGTCACATAACCTGTCTGAAAAAACTAGATTTATCACTTCAAATAATTAGTTTAGCTTCCTCTTTACTGACTTTGATGTTTCCTCTGCTTTGCTAAATTGACACATCCCCAACACTAATGAAGCACATACATTATGTTAGAGGGTTTGGGGTTTTTTTGTCGTTGCAAGCACGTGACACTGCTTCCAGTCCCCTGAGGGCTGATATATTGGCCAAATAAATCTTTCAGATAGGTAATAATACAGTGCATTCCATAATGTTCCTTTACATGTCATATTATGTACCTGCACTGCTTATCAGCAATTGCATGTTTGCTGGAAAAAAAGAGCTGTTGAATGGGCAGTTGTTGAGTCAGCGGCATGGCTGCTAACTGGGAGACAGTAAAACTCTTGTTTGGAGGTACGAAGAGAAGAGTCAAGCTGTTTGAAGCACTCCAGATCTCTGGGTCAGAGAAATCCCATGCAGACATCTAGAACAGATAATGCATGAACCACATCCTGACAAAACATTATTTTGATGATCTTAAGTGATGCATAGTTCTGCACAGACTATTTATACAGCTGTGGATAAGGTCAGGTGTGCTATTTGCCCATGGGCCAGCCCAAGGAAGAGGCTGTGCATCCATAGGAGAAGCCATGCAAAGGAACTCTGATCCTATTGTACAGGACACTTGAATACTACCCGTGTGATTTAGATTTGGAGACAGAAAGGAAAATGGAAGGACTTGGTTTCACACCACAGAGAAAAAAACCCTGCACCTCACTATTTCCTTGGGAAATGATTTGTCTGTATGCTCCTCTGTTTGTAAGTGTGAATTATAGGGTATGTGTGTACCACTCTTGCGGTTAGCCTTTCCAAAAAGGATATGGAGCATGACCTATCTGCCCTTACTGGGACAAGTGTAAGAAATGTATGAAAGCAATGGAAATTGTCTACATCTTTCAAAAGCACAAACTTTTGATAGTGCATTGGTGCAAAAGAATTTAAGAGTTAAGGAAAATTATTAGAATTGTAAGATGCAACTGAAAATATGCAAAGGAATATGAATAAAATTTCTTCCTAATAGATATAGAAGAAATCAGTAGGCACAAAATTTAAGGTTTATAAAAATAATGTATTTAATTTTCCAATTATACATTTTCCACATTGTGAAAATTTTTTTGTAATTCAACTTCAAATATTTTCAAAGAGTCATATAATAGTTGAAGCTGAAAGTGATCTCTGAAGGTTATCTAGTCCATCTTGCACAAAGCAGGATCAACTAGAGCAGGCTGCTCAGAACTTCATCTAGCTGGGTTTTCAGTATCTCCAAGGATGGAGATGATGCCACAACCTCTCTGGCAAACCTATGACAACGTTTGAATTGTGTTGGTGAATCTTAGCATGAAAATGAAATGGAATGGAAACAGAAACAGAAACTAAAAGTTACTCTTCCATTTTTAATGTCTTGTTTGAGACATAAATAATTAGTAAAAATAGAACTATATTTTAACAGCTTTTTTTTCTGTTTTAAAATAATTTCAGATGCCATTAGTAACTATGAAAAAAAACATTTGTTGGCTTCTTTTAGTGTATATAATGAAAGTCTGCTCTTCAATAGTGTAAATTTGGTGCCAGTTCTTTCTCGGAAAGCCCCTGCAGATGCTGACCTTCCTGGCAGAAGCGTATGATAGAAGCACCAGAACCTATCCACTCATTTCAGTGGGCTTTAGTGCTAAAACAGATCTCACATCTTTTAAGCAGGCATGAATTTGCCTCACTTGTATTTGACTGAGATTAGGCAATTATGAGAAAACAGTTTTAATATTTAAATTAGTCAAGTGCTTAATTATGAAAGTGCTGAAAGAAGAATGCTCAGCTTCATTGCACTTCAATGGTTTGTAAATTGGCAAGTAGTTGTAAATTAACTCCTGGATTTCTTTAGGTTAATCAAATCAGATTTAATGATGTCTTTGAAATCCACAGATTAAAGGTATAAAAATGTGCATCATAGCATGGAGGAGAATCATAGTAATTTCTGTTTTGTTCTCTTTTGTCCTCTGTTCTTTTCCTGTACAACTACAAAAAAGAATATAAGCGCAGTATTTCTAGGAAACGTGAATTCTGGTTATGCTAAAGCCCTGATCTTCACTCAAGAATCCCTGATAAGGTCTTCACTACTTTTCTCTGACCATTTATTGCAAAGGACTTCCATTTTCCTCTTCACTTCCTGTTTTGTAGACTTCCCATCACTGATGCTATTGCATGGCCTAGCATGCAAAGCGTGGAAGTTGACGTTTCTGTTCATTTACTCATCGAATTTCCCATACAGGGGACAACATACTAGATCAGTAAACATATTTGCTAAACACCAGTATTTCATCTTGTTGTCTGGAAAAAAAGGTGAATTTTAAAAAATAATTATTTCTAAAGATTTGTTAGAAAGATAACAATGGGGAGTCAGATGACATGTTCCAAGTAAAAGGACTGGTAAATATCTTGTCTATACTCTGAAAACTACCGTGTTTTCATGGTTGAGAGTGAAACCACATGTCTAACAAGTGTGTATCTATCTCCTATTGTTTATCAAAGTGAATGTGAAAGAGTGTGAAGGAATAGGAAACGTCAGTGAGGATTTAAGGCACGAATTCAAACCTTGCTCTGAAGGTCATATGCAGCTGACTCAGCCTCAAGTACCTGGTAAGAAAGGCTTGGGAGTTAATGTCAGGTAGAGTCAATGATATCAGCCGCTTCCTCCCTGTCCATGCTCCCTGCTACAGAAATCGTATGTTCATACGTTAACCAAGAGGGCTGACTACCTCAAGAAAAGACAATTTGCCTTTTTTATTTGTGGACAGAATTGTTGCTAATCTAGTTATCAAATGATATTTTCTTCTGTTGTGGTACTTCTTAATAATGATTAAAGTTCAGGAAAAGATTTCCATGTAAATTTGGTTATATTTAAGCATCTTTATTATCCGCCAAAACAAAACTTTATGTTTGACTCAAGCCTAGATCTTCGTGAAAAGCTATCAGTGTCAAGAAAATCTTTCCACCTTCAAAACTCATAGATGTTTGCTCTGATTCTGTGAAAAGTAAGATATTTCATAATCTTTCCTCTAAAATTCTACAGTGTTTCATTATATGAAAGGTAGTTTTAGTATAAGCAGGAAACAATCATTTTTCTGTGGGAGGAAGGAAAGGCCTTTGTAGCAAAAAAAAAAAATGGCTCCAACTCTCTGCAGATAATAGCAGTTTTCACTTAGTAAAAAAATTTTTAAAACCAGTATGTTAGAATGACCCGTGACTGCTTCCCCCACAAAAGTCTGGGCTAACATCTGGCAGTTTACCGTGATGTGTTAAAAGGCCCTAGAAAGCCAGCTGAAGCTTTGAAGACTGCAATCAGGTAGAATATTTCCATCACTCCAGTTAGTATAAAATTAGTGTTCCAGCACTCCAAACTTTGAGCATTTCTTTGTTGTTGAACAACTTATTCCTTCCAGTATATACTTCCTGGCGTGAATATTCCCCACAGAAATGGCGTAGTACAGACATCATGAAGAGTAAAAACTGAAATTAGGCCTAACGTTTTTATAAACTATGAATAAGTTTCCTGTTCTTCTCTCATTTGTAGAGAGTGTAGATGAATTTTAGCCTTTAATGTGCTCCAGAGAAAACCCATCAAAGTTATCAATAAACAATGACTTGACCTACCATGTACCAATGTTACAAGATTATGTGATCCCATCCTTGGACAGGCTGGCTAAACAATGACATTAGGGGTCTCAATATTCAATACCTGGCATTATGTATAAAAACCTGTACCTGTAGGTTACCACGCCATTAAGGTCCTATTTCACACCCTCTTTGCACCAGCGACAAAGCAATAGATATCTAGTCTTACTGCTCCGGTTGTCCTGAGTGTTTTCAGAAAACAAGCAGGAGGCATAAAGCTTGCAGGGATTACACTCCACTGGGATTTAGCTATATGCACAAAATAAATAAATAAAATGGCTTGGTTAAGTGTAAAAATTCACAAAATGAAAAAAAACCCCAAACCTTCAACCCAGTTCTCGTTGTTATTCATAGCCATAAGCAAGAGTTTGTTAGGCGCTCCCTAGGTAGCCTTTCATCTGCTTTGTAGCTGCATGTCCTAGCATAGAACTGTGAGCACTTACTGTTCAGTAGCCCTTCATGTATTGCAGTCCTGTGACTGCTCAGACAAGACACACCTCTGATCAAAATTTGGCTGCACAGGTGGTTTCGCTGTACTAGCATGAGATAAATTCATCACTGACTAAAAGAAAATTTCCCGTAAGCTTGAATCACAATGAAGAAATAATTTCCTGCCTGACGTTTGGCCAGCAAACTTCGGTAGTGGGTTTTTGTGGTGTTCGAGGAAAGACATTTATCCCAGTCTGACAAATATTTCCCTCTCTCTCTTTTGCTTTATTATGTTTAAAAAGAGATGAATTGGGAAAACATTTGTCTTCTGTAGACTGTCCGGGAATATTAAGCAGTCTGTGCCTGTTAGCAGCTTTCTTAATCATGCTTGGCTTACCGTCATGCCCCATTCTTGTGGAGAACGATCGCTTCACAGCACTGTAATACAGTACCTGTATTTTTCATTATCAGTAAGAGGGACTGAGATGTTTTCTTTTACTCCCCTTTCTCCCTCCAGTTTTCACAGTTGTGTTTACAACAGAATAAGCAAAACGTAAATTACCAGTTAAAAGCCCAGTCAGAAGAGAAGGAAAACTACGGGAGGTACAGGATACTGCTTGGGTTGTGCCCAAACAATCCATTACTGTGGGCTTTTTGCCGTTCTTCAGCCACCTGAGTATTGTCATGGCTTCTTAGAAACATAGAATAATTCAGGTTGGAAGTGACCTTGGAAGTTGATCTAGTTCAACCTCCTGCTCAAAGAGACACTATACTTAAATAAACACAGGCTGTTAAGAGCTTTATCCGTTAGGATCTTGAAAGGCAGTGCTGGGACCGCTCATTTTCCTAGCGCAAATCTCTGCCTAAAATGTGATCCAAATCCCTTTGTCACCTCAGCTACCTAACTGGAACAAAGTAGTGTTTATACAAGTCTATTTTGTTCTTATTTTCTTTGCTAAAAAGCAGGCCGCTTTTTGGAGATAGGCACTGTGGGAAGAAAGGGTGCTTTTATGGTAAAGTGAATGAGTTACGAGAAAGTATTCCAAGCTCTGCCGCTGTGATCTTCAGACTAAGCCCCTTCCTCTCTCTGTACAACTTTCCTCTGGCACAGCAGAATGGATGTTATATGCTCTGGGTCCTTCTCAAACATTGTGAGGTAAAGTAGTCATATGAGAGAACATCTGCTTTTTTCCTTTACTTGGAATGGCTGGTCAAGTCTCTGGCTCCGGTGATGAAACAACTATTGCCATCTCCTTTCCTGAGCTTTTGTTGTGCCTATTAGTGATCTGAGACAAGAGTCTCAGAGGAAACACAAGCTGCCTATGTGGTTCTTCCTAAGGTGTCAGAGGCTTATACCGGGATTTTTGTCAGGAATGAATTATACCTGTCTAGGTGCTTGCATAGGATCAAACACAGCCATGCCTGAGATGGGGCGTTGGGTCCTACTGAAATGCAAACAGCAAAGAAATAAAAAGGTTGAACTTGTCACTGTGCAAAGACCGTTGCCGATCAACAGCGTGATTCTTGTTGGCTCTGCTGTGTGAAAACACACAGTAATCCATGTTTGTGTACTGTCAGGGAGGTGCAGGCTTTTCTGCCTCCAAGTTTTGCAAGAGCAACGTTTGAGATGCAACCCTTCCGCTCAGCTGAACCTGCCAAACAACCTTCCCATGACCTCCGGCCAGCCCTGCCCTCGCCTTCCTGGGTAAGAAGGTTAGTATGTCACTGAATGCACTGCTGATACCAACAACTGTTGTTTCTCATAAATAGCATAAGCCAGATGTGAACTATTAGGCAGCATTTGGGATTCAGATTCAAAAAGCTTTTGAGCTTCTTTTCATGCTGAAGGCAGAAATTGAAGATATTAATTGCACTGCTTATAGCTTCAGCCTCTTCATCTGAATGAGATGCTTTGTGATTTCCATAAACCCCAGGAGTATGATGCTTGAAGCTGAAATATATTTCGTGACAGATTGACAAATAGGGCAGGTTTTTTTTCTTATTATAACTATCGGATTTGAAAACACTACCACATAGAGACGCCAAAAACGACTCTTTTTATACATAAGGGTATTGTTTCCAAAAATGCTTTGAAAGATTTTCTCCATTAATATTCCTCCTTTTTGTTCCACACAGGGAAGTTATTTTTTAACTGATTATATATTGCATAAAACCCAATGTAAGTCTTGAAACCACCGAGGATAGTTTGTATAATGAAAAAGGCTTCATTCTAACATTGTTCAGTACTGAGATAAATCAGAAGTAATTTTACTACGGTCATGGTGTCTGATAGGTGCAAGAGAGATCAGAATTGCAGCCAGATGTTTTTTCAAAGAAGTATTCTGAGAGATACTGACATTACTGTATTTTGGTTGTACACAGATGATTAATGGTAGAATCATATGCCATCTGTTCATGCTAATTATATGAAATGTTTGTAATAAAACCTAAAACTCAGCATGTATGTTAAACTCCTGAAATTCAGAACATTACTGTGGAAGATTTATCAAGGCCTATGAATTTCATACCAAAAATTTGGATCCTGTTATGAAAGAATCTGGAACGAGATGACACATCGTCCATTGAATAAGAGGAGCATTAATGTGAGCGGTATTCTTGTTTTTGTGAACTGATTTTGTTTTGGGGCTCTGAGTATGAGTGAAACTCAATGCAAAATTCAGATGAGAGGAAGCAAGGGTGAACTTTTGCAGAAGAGAATAAAAAAAGAGAATCCTCACTGACTGTCAGACATCAGTGGCTTTAGTCAAAGCAGGGTATGAATGGGTGTGCCAGTGCATAGGTATGCGACAGAGTGTGTCAGAACAAAAGATGAAAGCTGTCAGCTGTCCCTTACCCTTTTCTTGAAACAGCACCTGACCGTGAATCTCTCTTCCCAGAGGTGCAGCCCTTTTCTCCCATTATTGCAATGCAGAGAGACTGTCAATGCCTGTTAGCCAGAGAGAGAAGAGGTTTCCGGCACAGTCACTGTATCAGGCAAGAAAAGGCTCCCCTAAATAAGAGTGCAAATTTGTCAGGAAGAAGAGGCCTGGGTTCAGGTAACAGAACACCTGAATTTTGAACAACACACTGTCCTATTCAAATTAGATTGGTGTCCCATTCTGAGTGATTTCAAGAATACATAGGTGCTTAAGGACACCCTCGGTGTTGTTAGCCTCTTCCTGAGGGGATGAGTAGAGGACCCTGCACACAGTGTAACCTCATCTCAGAGTCTTGCTGCTGTGCCTTTTTGCTGCAATGAATGGGCTGGGTTAAATCCCAGTGACAAAAAAAGAGGGATAGACGGAAACACAAAATGCATGGCTTGTATTCTGCTTGTCTGTGCGTGGGTGTAAGGAAAAGCAAGTATTACTGCCATTTACGAGATATACCAGACATACTCAAGTGTTCTGCTTTTACACGTTATCATTCTTTTATTGGAAAGGGGATACAAACTGTATCACTTTGTCAGCTAACGAAGAAGAGTACTTGGGAACAGCACTAATCTAATGAATAGGCAGGGCCATGCACTAAGGATGAGAAGATTGGGTTCTATTCACAGCTCTGTGTTATCTGCCTTTTAGTCTTTTCCATCTTCACAGTGGAGATGATAATGCTTAACTGCCAACAGAAAATATTTTGTGATCTATAGCTGAAAAGCACTATATAAGTCTAAATATTATTTCAGTATCTTCTTCCCACCCACTCAGTAAGTAAAATATGTGAGAGTTACTGAAAGTGATGTGATAATTATTATACAGAGGGTGAGCTTTGAAGTTGGAAGCATGTTATAGCTCATTATATATAATACCTCTCAGACACTATGCCAATGAGCTTGGTATAAAAACTCAATAGAACAGACACCAGGCTAAAATGGCCACAGATAGTGCAGCACAGTTGCAGTTTCCTTGAACAAGCGACATGAATGAATGTCGCAAGCCATGTGGGTGCAAAGCTTCACAGTATACTTCAAGCTCCGATTCCAATGCAACAAAGGATGCTCCATCCTCCAGTGCTCTGGGCAATGGAACGCATTTCACATCTGGGGAAGTTACAAACAAAATGCAGTGCTTAAGCATGCTGGGTCCTCTCACTGCTGGGTACCTAGGAGGGTAAATAGTTAAACAACACTTTCTTCTTTGCTCAGGCTTTAAAACCCAGCTTCTAATTTTCTATTTTTTAAAGATGCTTTATAATGCAATTAGAGAGCTCCCGGAGGCACTAATTGGATCATAAAGTGCCTTCTTCATGTTCCAGCTGAGGAAAGAGGAAAAAAAGATCACTTCACGTCCTCTTTGCACCTGCTAAGATGTTTGTGAGACACCTTACAATTAAATTATAAGCACCTAGAGGAGACTTTAAATTACATACTATAGAGCTAGAACCTTGGGTCAGACAACAGAATCCACAAACTCAAAGCTTACGAAAGCCTCATACCCACCTTCTGGCACTTTTCTACCTCCTGGGGTGGAAAAAGACCTTTGTTTTTCCAGTGCTCTGAGTTCTTAATATTCTCTCTCAGATCTACGGTCTAACTATATCCTAGGCTAACAGCAATTTCTTGCTGAGCGTACAATATGTCAATACTCTGGCCCAGGAGGGAATCTGACAGCAGGCATAACACGGATGGTTCTTATAATCGCTAACAGCTCCTGGGTAGTCATCTCTGAAATGGAACTGCCCAGAGGATGTCAGGAGGTGGAGACTGTGGAGCTCTTATCCTCCAAGGAGTCTGGTATGGGGAAATGAGACAATTGTGGTGCTAAATCTGGAAATCATATGAGAACAGTGCAGGTTGCAGTAACCCCAAAGCAATGTGAGGGAGAGCCAGGGACACAGGCAAGCACACATCATGAGATTTCTGTTCTGCGCTCTCATCCATTCTGCCTACCACAGTGCAGGTGTCAGTCAGTGCCCTTCTATTGCTTCACAGTCTGAACACAGATTAGATCCCAGTGGAAGCACGAGAAGGGGACTGACCAGTCCGACAAAGAGGTGCTTGGCTCTTCGTGCTTCTGACTGCTCTTTTAACCAGTACTAAATCTGCGTTTATATTTTATAGTCCTCTTTGGAAAACAGTATCCAGAGACCTCTGAAATCTCAGTGTCCTACTTTGGGTTTTCGTTAGCAGGGCTGTAAATCAGAGACTAGGGAAAAAAATCGTTGCTGGGTCTCTCATGTCAGTATACAAAAATACACATAAACTCTGGCCAATCAAGTAAGATACTATGCCTAACAGCCCAAAGGCCTAGAGAATAAAGTATCACCTACCATTAAGTCAGTCTGGTAGAGATACAGTAACCGTACAACCATAAATTAATACCTGTTCCTGCAGATAGCACTGAACTGGAACTTTTTTATATCTTGGACTATTTGCATATTTCTCCACACACAGGGTTGCTGACTGGAATGTAGCTTTGACATTCATTCACAGAAACATTTAAGATACAGATACCTAAATACATTTATGCATTAGAGCCCTATTGAAATCAATCATCTTTAGGCTCCTAAATGCATATGTGAATCCAGATCTTAGCCGCTCTCTTTCTGTTTAGGTAACTCCTGGACTTCTCCATGAAGATCGTCAACAGCTTTTTGTTTCTCATGAGATTTTTGTGCCATGAAATTCTGTATGGAATGACAGTGTAGAGCTTTCAATTTTAAGAGGCAAGAATGATGATTCTGTGGGCTGCCTATCTATCTGGACTAGATTTTGAATATGCGTAAAGTGGTTGAAAATCTCTACACGAAAGGAACCTCTGTTCCTTTCAGTACTGTTCAATAACATTGACATTCTTTTGATTTGGTGGCTTTTTGTAGCTTTTCTTCAAACTCATAAGACACCACATTTTGTTTTATTCTTTCAGTTTTCAAGGCACATCTTTCTCTCTTCTTATTAAGTAATATAAATATACTTTGCATAGTTTGATTTTGTATGTATAACATTCTGCGAAATCACATTCATATATTGTTTAACCTGGATGATCCTATTTCCCACATCCTGTGTATTTTTTTAAGGTGGCTATTTAATTATAGTTTCTTCATGTTGACTGTTCTGCTAATCAATTTACAATACATTATTTATTCTCTTTCTCTATAGAGTGCTTTAATAAGAAACTGTATGCCTTAATGACAACATATAGTATCGATTATTCTATTAGAAGTGGACTACATGATGTACTCTACCCATTCTGATACTAGAATCAGTTGCTGTCTGTTAATTCATTCTGGAACCTCCAGGAATCCACTTAAATCAATAGACTAACAGTGGTGTCAACTCTGAATCACTTCTCCACTTTTACTGGGGAAAAAACTACACCACAAATCCTGCTAGAATCCGCTACCGTTTTCACTCTGACTACACGGACAGACACCTAAATACAAGGATGGTGGCCACTTCAAAATACAGCTAGCTCAGAAATGTAGATACCAAATTACTCCTATCCTGAAGGAACAGCTGAAGACCCCAAGCCAGTCTGTTCCAGTCTCCATTATACAAGACCCTTTAGCTGCACCTTAAAACTTTAAAATAATAGTAATATTGTTATTGTTTCTTCCCTATTCTTTCCTAGCTGTGACTCAAACCAGGACACTACTAAAAGGCCTAAAAAAATTGAAAGCACTTAAGTTGATGGTATTCTGATACTGCTGTTTATCACAATTTAAATCAGTGTAATCTCTCTGCGGCAGAAACCATTTTATAGTTCTCTGCCAGCAGTACCTTGTACACATTGGGAATTGCACGATGAAGATCCTAAGAGCTACTACCAAAAATCGTCATCATAAGCATTCCAGTATTACTTAGGAAGAACCCTTCATAGCAGTTTCCAAAGCAATCAGATGGAAAAACTGTTGCTTTTCAAAATCCTGACCCATTTTCATACCTTATTTCTCTGCTACTGCTTACACAATAAAGATTTTTAGCTTCCACATTCAAGAGATTGCAAATGACCTGTGAAATAACATGAAGGAAATAATAGAATGAGATACATAACAATATCTATTTAATTTCTCTAGAATGCTGTAATGATGAAAACAATAGGGATTGGGGATTTATAATCAGCAGGGTATTCAAATAACCCTGGAGGGCTGTTGGGAGTAATTTTTGTTTAATGCTATTTTAAAGTTTTAGTAAAGCATTTATGGGAAAAGTATTTTACTGAAATTTTCCTTTGCCCATCCACATTTTTCAGCTTGTCAGTCAAAACACGTAAAAGCAAGGAAGAAAATGCAGGCTATGTTTTCACTTTATTTTTGCATTTATTATTTATTTAGCAAAAAAAGCCAAAAAATACAAACAAACCCAAAACCCCAATAAACCAAGCAATGAATATTAAGAGTCAGACATGGAATGACTGACATTTTATACAACTAACACTCGCTGGTAGGAGGAACAGAGGAATACAGGCAAACGTGAGAATGTTAGTGTCTCTAATTCTCTCAAATATCATGCGCTGTGATGGGGTAGGAGAAAGAAATGCACCAGCAGAAAGTACTCAAGACTACAATAAACTTTGATGCTGAGTCAGACATGAAGACACACGTTTCAGTCTTGGCATTCAGTACTAATGATCACACTTACCCAGCCATCAATATTTCTCACTAGAAATCAGTAACCATCTCACCTGTCATTAACCAGGTCTGTCTAAAAGTTTATGCATAGGCTGTTTTCCTATGTTATAAAAAGATGGTAGAGAAGGCTGCAGAATGACTAGGAGATTAGGAGAATGTATCTACTATTGGCCGTGACAGCGTCATAACCTTTTGGTGTACATTCCACCCACTCTGCCCTGCAGTTAATTACATTAGCAAAACCAACAAAAATTGACACAGAACAATCGCTGCTTTACCCTCTGTCTATTTAAGTGATTTTTTATAGGGTAATGTTTTCTTTCTGCTTGGCAATTTTTTTCATAAAGGCTGAAAAATGCTTGAACAATTTGTCCTTTCCTGGAGTTGGAGTCTTTCTGGTGGATAAAGGCATCCCTTGTCACTCTATAAATTGCAACTATTGTTTAGCTGAAGTCTATTACTTTGGTTTTGGATCACAGAGGGCAGACAAGACGCTGATGATTGAAGGAACTAGACAAGATTAGAGAAAAAAATCAATAAATGTGTAAACAAAAAGAGGTTTTCAGGCTTTAATCAGGTGATTCATTGCACATTTTGTGCCTCCTTTTGCATTAAAGTTGTTAATGTAGCTCTAGACAACTGACTTGGCTACACTTTGCTTTGTCTTCTGCAGTGCCTTGTACAGGAGCAGAAGAATAGTTTGTGTAACATATGAATTGAAATAATATTGCTGAAAAAAAGAAGAAAGAATAGAAGAACTTGACCACAGGAGATGAACACAGCATCACAAAACCGAATGCATGTCCACAGAATGATTTCTTGCCTGTTGACGGGGGAGAGGTTTGAAATCAAAATGCTATGCTCCCTTGCATAAACAGACTGCTTATACAAAAAGGCAGCAGAGAATGTTTTCAAGTTTAAACAGGACCTGTGGGCTGCATCAGCCTTTGATTGCATAATGCTGAAGGAAAAGTGTAATCTGCATTTCGACAGCAGGAAAGCAGATACAAGAACTAACATCTGATATCTTTAGGCACTGGTGATCCATTTGCTATATGTGTGTGTGTCTGTTAAGCATCCTTCTGTAATATAGTCATAGAATTAACCTCCTGGGGAACCTTGGTGCACGCTCTGGTTGAGCATAGAAATACAGACCAATCCCAATGCATGTACCAGACCACATCTCCCATTTTCATAGATGAAGTCTGATCAAAACTCACTTGAAATTCACAAGCATTCTTCTAGTTATTTCAATGGACTTTGCATATGGCTTGGAGAAAAAAACCAAAAAACAAACCAAACCAAAACCCCTCAGCATTTTGCAACAACTTAAAATCTGCTACAATATATTTGTGGAATAACATGAATTAAAGACATCAGAACAGGCTGCTCTCTGAGAAATCATTGATTTCTATTGAGCTGGCCATGGGCAGAGTTGTAAGCAGTCCTGTGCTGCTGCTGAGTCTTTGCATGAGAAAATCCTCAAGAAGTAGCATTTATGTTGGGAATGCAAGACAGTACATCAATCCTGTCCTGACTTGCAGGACTTTTGAAACCTATTGGTTTCATCAGGCATCTTGTCTGCAGCCATGACTAATGGGATGGATAGAAAATAACTATTGCAGTATGCTCCTAGATGTTAGTGTGCATTGGAATGAGGCAGCTCTAAAGAGAGGGTTGAGCCAGACGGACAACTTCTACTCTACTAAGGAGTAAACTTCCGATTGCTATCTCTACACATATTCTCCTACCTGACAGCAGCAACGATGGACATTTATCTGGATCACTTCATTCTTTCAGAAATGAGTCTATCTTCAGTCCAAAAATCACTGCTTAGATAAGCACATTCTTACTAGATCCTGGATGTTACTTTGTACTATTCCTTTTGAAGCCCTGTTAAAGACCAAATGCAGCCAGTATTTCACTAACGTGTAGACTTGTACAACGCTATTAATGAAAACAGTCTTCCGACCAAAGTTAATTCCAAGGGGAAAAGGAAATGCTCAGTCAAGTTCACAGCAGATGGGGCTTCTTCCTGCATTTGTTATGCAACATTCATAAGTGACGAGGTTTGTGAAGATGCTCAGTGCCTTCCATGCGATGTCCTTTCTGTCTCAGGTTTGATGTGAAGATCACAGCTCAGGCTACATCCTTGTGTTATGACTGCATGCTCTTTCTCATAGATCTTTCTTCATGTGATACTACGGAATGGGAATGGTTCATTACGTTACCTGGAAAATCCTTAATTGGAGACATATCTTTTTGTAGCTAAGATATGCTGTGTTACTTCTTATCTTGCAAAAATTGTTCTCTGACAGGATTTCTCCTATAGCTAACTGGATCCAATACATTTAGAATAATGTGAGAAATCTTCCTCATACATCTGATCCACATTTTTGCCTATGATACTTTGTTTATTTGGCAGGCCTATGTGGGTTTTTTCTGTCATCGCTCATGCAGTATTGTTATTGATTCACCTTGTCGTCTTTCTCTGTGTTTGGGGCCCAGAGCAGGGGCTCCTTGAGCATTTAACAGTATTACGTCAGGGTGATAGTTAGGTATGACTGATAATAGTTGTCTTTTGAAAGTCCCAGAGGCTGAGCATACAGCTGAAAGAAGACAATGTAAGCAGTCCTGTTCTCTGGGATCTTCACGTCCACTGCATTGTCCCCCATCTGCTATGAAATTTTCAGAGCTGCAAAAAAATGGGCATTAACCTTCCTTGCTGCAAGTTCAAACAAAGCCTACAAATCTTTTACCCAAAAAGGTAAAATACACTCCTCCGATCGCAGATAATAATTTTGCAGTCCAATGAAAAGTACGAAAACTTTCTGTAAATTGCAGACAAATAAATATGATTCTGCAGAGATGTAATGGAGAATGAATCTGTCCAGCCACTCAAGCATTCGGCATGTGAAATGGATTCCTGAATGTACCACACTTGGGCACACATGCCTGGTCAGTAGTATTAAAGAATTAAGAAGGCCTCTCTGTTCAGCCATTGCTCATTTGCGTCTTCCCCACACCTTAGTAATTTAGGTGTTCAAGACAGCTGCACTGCCAGGTCACTGAAAATCTATGATGTGACTTAATGGTCTTTCTCAGACTTGCTACAATATTGTACTGCTAATCGGGACATCTAAAAAGAGCAAAAGAAAAAACGTTGATTTCCTGCACATTGACTTCACAGGTTATATTTCACTGAAGTCTGAATAAGGACGGTGCTCTAAGGAAAACACGTGGTAGTCATGAGAAATCATAGGCTTACATTGACTTTTGTTCGAAAGAAAAGTTATGTTAATGAGGCTTTTGTGCTATGCAAAAAGCAAACTTTACCAATTAAAAATTAATTAATGAATTAATTGGTTATATGAAACTTCCAGAAAACCAAACAAAATAATGGCCTTTACGTTCAGTTTAATTCATTCCATTTTCTGTTTCAATTAGAATCCATTAGGAAAGTAATTGTCAGAATTCATTGGCAGAATTTTTGCAAAAGCTCCCAGATTGCTTGGCTTACACCATCGCATTGCTAACCACAGCAGAGCTTCACCAGGATCAAATCTGCACAACTGAGTGAACAGTCAAACATCAGGCATACAAAGCTCTTGCACAGTACAGGAAACCAAAGGTTAGACTCCACATTGCTTTAGACAAACTTCACAGAAAAGGATTAGCCCAGTGTAATTATAATTACCTCCAAGTGGCATAAAGCTATTGCAGTATAGAGGGACCTTGTATATCTAATGTATGATTAGATACATTTCACACATATGTAATGTGCCCTAGTGATTTCTGTTCGTTGCAACGGCCTGTTGGGGTTAGCTTTGCTGAGGAGAAGGCTTGATGCAACATGGTGCTAGCCAGCGTAAAGATGGCGTAGAGCTCTTTGAATCAGTTTTCCCCAGTGCAGTTTGCCAATGGGGACAAACACAGTAGACAGATAGCTGTGCCTTATACGAAGTGTTCCCCAAACCACATAGGCTGACAGACCTAGCCCCATGCACCATGCCCAGTACGGTTATAGGGACAGGTACAACCTCCTTTCCTTTCTCAGCCTTGGCAGGTTTCTGCATGGCCTGAAATCGGACAAAACTGAAATAGTATGAACTGTGACTTGTGGTAGTTCTCCTTGGTCAACACCAAACATTTATAGGACTATAACTACACTTACTTCGGTTCCCAAAACCAGTAAGAAAAGCAAACACAGTTAAGAATCAAGATCCTACAGCAGGCTGCGACATTATGCTCAGATTTCGAGAATTTGTCATTCTGCTTTTTCCATTAAAATATAGAGAAATAAATGGTAATGGCATGAATTTGATTCTAAATGAGTGCTGAGTGCTTCAGCCTGAACCCAAGTAAGTCCCTGACTCACTGGCTACACAACAAATCTTCTGTTGGAATTGCTTGCCTGGCTATGCAAATTGTTCTAGGAACAAACTGCTCCTGACTTCAAGATAAGTCGTGAAAAATCAAGTTGGCCTCCCTCCTTTCTTCAGGTGAACTGTAGTTGGATGAGAGGAAATTAATTTTGGCTTGTCTAAAACCAGACGAAAATGCAGATTCCGATATTCTTTTGGCATGTATTTCATTTTGTTTGCTAGTGAAGTCAAAGGAGAAAGAACAAGGCTTGATTTTTTTTTTGCACCTGACTAGATTCTTCAGAAATTAAAACAAAACTATGCAATCGCACCACCAAAAAAAGTAAACCTGCAATGAGATGGTAGTAAGAGAGCATATGCAGCGTCTTACAGGTGTTCTTTTTCAAAATGTTTTAAAGTTAGACTACATATTGACATAATACATGGCAAGATGCAAGAGAAACACATGATTACTGACAAGCTTGAGACAGAGAACTAGATTTGTTTGAGGTAAGAAAAGAAAGGATTTTAGTTTCTCAGTATTTCAGGAAATACTTTATTACGTTATTGATTAAAGTATGGTGCAAGGCCATGGACTTGGACCTAGACCACCTGAGCTATCTTGTGTCTATTGCATTAAATGTAGGCATGGCTCTTTATATAACATACATAGCAATATCCTTTAAAAAAGTTTTCTTCTACAGCTATGACTATCTCATACTGAAGAGCTAGGTGTTTTGGTTATTCAAACGATTGAAGGTCAAGAGAAAGTTTAAAGACATTTTCTTCTTCTGCAGCATTATGACTTTCAGAATTATATATTAGCACAAAAATAAACTCAAAGAAAAACGTCTAACGTTTATGTAAGAAGCACCTGTATAGATGTAATACACATAGTACATNCTAGACCACCTGAGCTATCTTGTGTCTATTGCATTAAATGTAGGCATGGCTCTTTATATAACATACATAGCAATATCCTTTAAAAAAGTTTTCTTCTACAGCTATGACTATCTCATACTAGAGCTAGGTGTTTTGGTTGTTCAAACGATTGAAGGTCAAGAGAAAGTTTAAAGACATTTTTTTCTTCTGCAGCATTATGACTTTCAGAATTATATATTAGCACAAAAATAAACTCAAAGAAAAACGTCTAACGTTTATGTAAGAAGCACCTGTATAGATGTAATACACATAGTACATTTGACATTGCATTAAAAAAAGCCCACAACACAACATTGCTTTCTGAATGAACTAATGATTACACTCAAGGTCAGGTATGAATAACACCTGAATTTTTCCATTTACTTATGATAAATCCCTGCTCATCAGAATACTGGATAACTATAAAATAGTTTAAACATACTTAACTACCTGCACCCTCCACGATGCTTATGCTGTAGATGTGTTCCATGAGAAGAACAAAACATAGAGATGCCTACTATTGCTCATAATGCTATGGAGCAACAACATTTTCGGACAAGATGTTCTGGGGACAAGCTGAATCTCAGGTCAGTGGAGATTTGATGCATGTGGACAGTCTTTAGTAATTTCTAGTTTTCTGTGGGTTGAAATACTAACAAAAAAGTAAAAACCTGGGACATCCATCACAGCACTAATCCAGACCTTGACAGCAAAACCAATTTATCGTATACTGACAGGGTAAGCCACTGTCTTGAAGGATATATATTCTGAAGGCTCACAGAGTATAGTCATGTGAAGGTGCGGAAGAGATAAGAGGTTTATTTCAAAATTTTTGGTGCATATGCTCATGCTTTACTCTCTGTTCTAACCCACCATTGAAATGCGGTATTACAGCCCTCAAGTCTAGGGCCACAATATAAAAAGACTCTTCTAATGGAACAAAGAGTATTGACTAGCTTCTGCATCAGTTCAAACCATATCAACACTCAGTCTCCATGCAAAGATAAAGGGCATCCCCAAAACACACAGGTACATCTGACCTTTATTTTTTAAAAATATAGTAAATAAAAATATATTACGGAAAAAAAAAAACCAGCCTCAGTGTCTATCTACTGCAGTCTGAAAGGAACTCGAAGAAATTTTTAATAAAATTTATTAATAGCTTGCTAAAATTGTTATCTGTGCATGACTCTCTTCTTTGTGATTCCAACTAATGTGCAAGCACCATGTGGCAAAAAAAAAAACCCAGCTCAAGACACCAGAATTTTGGGCCAAGTAGTGTTTCCATGGAAGGGTTCTTATCCTAAGATTTCCCTTCCAGTTTTTCAGAGGCAAGACATAAAATGTCTAAACCTATTTGAGTGTACAACAAGTACACTTTGAGTGTACATCAAGGAATTCAGCACCTGGCAGAACTGGTCCCCAGCCTTCAAGACTTTTTGAGGTCTATCACAAACATGAGCCATCTTAAATCCTAACATCTGAAGGCCAGACCTGGGAAGCCAGCTGAAAACAGCTGGGATTATTTTATTGATCATTGCAAAATGCAAGCTGCAATAGATCACTTTTCTCACAAGTCATTTCTATTCACTCATACACATTCCTGCATAACATTTGTATTAAATGCTATCTTGAGATTATATCTCTCTTGACTGAGATTTCCTTTTTCAAGGTCTTCTATTTTTGAATATACGTTGACTTCTCACTTTATTCTCAAACTTGACATCACACATTTGAATCATATGCCATTATACAGCAGGTTAATCCATCTCTTGGACTAGATGCATAGAGGTTTAATAGATAAAAAGGTGAAGAATAAACAATGAGTGAGATGAAAAAGGAGAAAGGATTTCGGAAGATATTTTTACCGCAAGGAAGATAAGGATGTAAAAGGTATAGCTATAACTACAGAATCTTTCTATTCTTTATTTTTTTAAAAGAAAGGCTGATTAATAAAATAAATCTTATAAGTACAGAGAAGGAACAAATATTGAGGATGAGAATAACTGGGGTAGTTTCTAGAGCTACATGGTGACAGATTAAAGCTAAAATTAATAGTTAGCAAGCTATTCATTCTTGTAGTCCTGTCCCCTCAAAAAAAAAATCAATTTTTTACAAGACTGGTCAAAAAATATATAATACACCATTTTACAGGCTTGGGCAACTGATCTTCCACCTCTGATTGTTCTGGATTGTTGTCACAAAGAGCCATAGTCATCAGTGAGAAGTTACAAAAAAAAAAAAAAAGCTTTTTCCGTAAAGCACCTTAACAATCTAAGATAGCTGCCAGTGATAAAGAGACAGAGAATCTGTTAAAGCAGATCAGACTTTCTGTTCTGTTACTAGCTGAAGCTTTGCCTTTACATTTCCCATATCTATTCATGGAGCTAAGAGTGCAATAAAGGCATTAAATCCATCAGGGATAAAGAAAGAAAGAAAGAAAGAAATAAAATCCCACCAAAAACCCCATCTGCAAAAAGATGGGTAGCCAGCAGAGATCTATGAATAATTTAAAAGGCACCTGTCTCCCCTCATATCGGCAACTTTGAACTGCTCTTGCCTTGCAGATATATTTCAATTACCTGAGCAAAAAGAAGTGCCTCAGAATTCTGAGAAAACTTAAAAGTTCTTAACATTCATCCAAGATGCTTCAAGGAAAATTTTACTGTTATTCAAAAGCGATTCAACTTACACTGTGCATATATTTACTGATGACAGTCGTAATGGAAGGAGCATGTCACTGGGGGAACTAGAACCTTCAATTAGGCTGTGAATCTTTAACACCAAACTACAATTTCAATTAAAGTTTAGGTCCAAGATCAGCCACAGCTAGTTAGAATTCAGGTAGAAATCCTGGAATGAAATCTATGGCCTGTGTTATGCAGGAGGCTGAGTAGAGATGATCATAATGATTTCTACTGGGTTAAAAATACAAATAATTCCAAGAGAACCTATCTTATTACCAAGAGCAAACACTGTGATCTGAGTCTAAAGCATTTGGTAGGTGCTGGGGGTCATGCCTGTTAAACAGGCTGTGCCAGATGAACCCTAACAAAGAAGGCAGCTATCGCAGATGTGTGAATAGTTGGGTCACAGGAACTTTTCAAAACATTGTTATGAAAGCATGGGCTAAATACCTGTCCCCATGGGAAGTAGTCTGTTAAGGACTGACAATAATTACCAGGAATGGGCAAAGAAATTTCATAAGAGAATATATATGGCTATATATAAATCTATAAACATGTGAGTATTGTCAGAAATAAAACATTTTGTAACATAGAAGGAGTTTTAGCAGAATTACAAGATCTCATTGAGCCAATGTTAAAAAAAATTATTTTGGCTTTTCAGTTTGCAGTTAAAATCTCAAAATTTCTAAAAAAATTTCATTCTGACTGAGAACGACAATTAATTTACAACTGTGGAAATTAGTTATGATCGAGGACCTCCATCTGAGATGTTTTTGCATCTTAGAAGCATTGGTAAAAATAAAGAAAAGGGAGCAAGAGTTAAGAAGGGTAATCCATCACCTACAAAAACTGAAGCACTAGTAGTACGTAAGGTGAGGTTTTCAGGAACTACTTTGGTATTGTCTTGGCCCACTCTGTTCAAAACAGAGCTGTCAACACTTTGTAAATAAAAGACATTTCAAGAGACAGCTAAAATCTGTGTCACTGACCTCTTTCAGAAAAGAACGTCAGCCTAAATTACGGGAGCTTCAAACATGTATTTGCTCAATGAAATATTTTGCAAGGCTGAAAAAATTATCATTATCAGCTTTTACAAGCAGAAGATAAAACTGTTATTTGAGCAAGTTGATCCCAAGATACCGTTCTTACCTCGAATTTCTATTCAGCTTTCTGAAGTTTCACTTTTTCATCCCAAATTTAAATTATAACTAGTTCTAAAATATGAATTACTGAAATGAGATTTCCTTATGGTATCAAAATGCTTCTTCAGTCCCACCTCAGTGAAATCAGGGATTGCTGAGAGGCAATTTTCTTTAGGTAAGCCGCTGGTTTGGAAGGCAAGCCCCGCCTGGTCACCCGCCCTGTGCTGGCGGTAGAGTCGGCTAGCCTGGGGAGCCGTTGCAAGCTCTGCCGGTGATGCCGAGGAGGAGCATGGGTGGGTGCCAGGTCAGCCCCGCAGCGTGGCCACCTGCCAGCCACCTAGTCAGTAACTGCAGGGGCTCGCACACAGGCAGGTAGAAATTTCTTAGAAATTTCATAGAATTTAATACTTTCCCACAGAACACATCAATGGTGTTGAAACAGCATGGTCTAGGGATAAGGGGGGGAGGGGAAGGGAATATTCTCCCATACCCTCACTGGCTCTTTTATCTGTGAGCCCATTCGCCTGTAGAGGCATAAACCAGTGGTAGTGTGCATCTTCCTGCCCAAATCCTGCACCTGAACTGACAATCTCCTTTCCAGGCCCCTATTCTTGAGATGCAATGCAACAGAGCAAACACAAAAAATGTAAATTAAAATAGAGCAGCTATTCTTCTGAGCAGCTCTCCATGGCATCTTAGGATATTCTTAGGGAAGTACCAGCAGCTGATTTCAGCAATAAGGAAACTGAAGGTACTGAAGAGAAACATGGTGGCACCACAGCATTTAAAGGACTCAGACATGAAAGACTCAAGAAAAATTTTATTCAGAAATTTTATTAGAGAAATTTTACTCATCACAGAAGTCCATTGTTCTCCTCAGTGTTCTTGCTTGTTAAAGGATGCTTATGAAGTAACTAATTAAATTGGCCATTTTATAATTCAGCTAAGCATTTCACCCTCATTTCTTCTTTTTCTTTTTTTTTCGTGTGTGAAGAAGTAAATCTGATCATGAACTTTTGATCTGAACAGAAAGATTTCTGTGTTTAGAAAACAGATGAATTCAGAAGAGTGACTATATTTCTGTGAATGGATTACATCATCCATACAGAAAAAGCAAATAACAATTTATTTAAAAAAAACCCCAAACAGCAGAATGTTAACTTCCTTTTCTTTACACTGAAAAATGAAAATAAAGAAAAAAAAATCATGATTCAAAAGGGTAATATTTTATGCTCGTAAACACAGAATAAGAGAAATATAATAGCAAGAGATAATCAGAAAAATATTAAATAACTTTCACAGAGAATTAAATCCTACTAGTCCATGCATATCAAAATATTTAGCATTTTCCAGTCTTCCTTTCTTAGATCATGTTTGGAATTGAAAATTGTTGGTGCTGCATCTTTAGAAAGGTAATTTTCCTTAAAATTTCTGGAAATTCTCAAACTTAATCAATAGGCTCAGTTTCATGTGCTATTAAGTATCTTTAAAAGGTTGATGCTACAAGCAAACTAGCAGGGTATTTGGTAGATTCACTGTAAATATTTCATTTTAGGAGATGAAGCTCATTTTATATATTAATCAAAATGTAATTTTCCTTAGTAATACACAAATGTAATGGGTTTCACCTGGGTGCCTTTATGTCAGCAGGTACACAACTTATGAACTTCATAGAGGCATATGGTGACAAAGTTGATTTTTAAAATATATGGCTAGCATTTTATTAAATTGCAAAATGAATGCAATTAGTAAAACTTACTATTTCCTAAAATTTTATTTATTTATACAGAATATATCTGTTCCTTGGATGATTAGGTTCAGTAGACGTATAATGAAAGATATGCTATTCAGAAGAGGTATTATTCTTCCATAACAAAGCAAATCTCTCGTAAAAAACCAAACAACTCAAAATGAAAACACATTGGGAGAACTATTTTTTTCCAAGATGACATAACAATTATTTCAGAAACAGCCTGATATTACCTTTGAATTAAACATATAATACTGCTGAAAATAACCACATAAAATAGAATGTCTTTTTGCTGATTGCATGGGTGTTTTCTAGAACAACAAGAAATCTCAGGCAAGAGGCACTTTTTTTTTTGCAAATCAAATGCCCCATATGTGAAACTTGTACAATAGAGTAATAGAATAGAAAAGTTGTGTTTTCCTCCTCTTTCTAGACCAATTTTCAGTTTCTCTGATGTCCCCTCGTATGGACATCCACGTCAGTGGATCTTCTTTCCAATTTCCTCCTCCTCAGTACAGGAAAACGTAATGCCTGCAAAAAATGAGTATTGCCTTATCCATATTAAACCTGGGCTTTGCCTTCCAGTTGCACAAACTTGCCCTTGAATCACAGTTACAAATATGCGTCTATAGCAATTGAAGTATTTAATTTCTATCTGCAAAGAAGAGATTCATTTTCAAAACTGATTCTGTTGTTTGTAAGAATGTCTTCAATTTAGTGAGGCAAAATTAATAATATGCTGTACAAATATATAATTTAAATATATGAAATGTAGTAATTATGGTAATGCTAATATCATAAATGTTACCAGAAATTCTTAGTAATATTTTATGTGACTATGGCAATACTCCCAATATATACAAAAAAACCAGGGCTGCTTTTAGTTTTGGTACCACGCTGCAAGTCAGTGGATGGTGCCAGTGCAGACTTGCTTACCGGGTAGCTGGGAACTTGTGAGAGGGGACTTGAACCCACCTGCCATGTTTGCAGTATCTTCACTTAATAGGTTGCCAGAAAGGTCTGTTTCTCTTCTTTTCTCTAACACTGTGCAACTTCATAGGCAGCTCCAACAGATTTTTGTAACACATGCAGGCAAAATATTTTCCTAGCATCAGTGTTACCAAACAGATGTCAATCTAATGTTTTGTTGTTTCAATGCTCTATGCAAGTGCAGTGCACAGTTTACGTATGTCATGGTAAGATAATTAGATATAACCACTTGGTGTCCCCACACCTCTTGCGTTGTAATGGCTTTTGAAAATGATACCCAATGGCCAGCTGTGACTTGGCAGTAGCCATTAGTTTTCTCCTTTTATTGGAAAGCTGAGAAACGTGATGGTATGGACTCAGATTTATATATTTATATATTTAAATATTTATATATTTATATATTTATTTAACATAAATCAGATAACAACATTAACAACCACTGCACCTAGAAGTGACCCTTACTTTCAGAGTAAGAGACTGTGCATCATGGCAATTCGAGAAGCAAGTATTTCATGCAAACTCAAGAGACCAACAGAGAACAAATGTCACCTGACTATGGGTAGTTTTTCAAATACATGAATTTTAATCTCACTAGACATTTTAGGTTCCATCTATATATTTTAAAGCACATACTTACCCTTAGCTCTTGGACAGTCCTACTAAGTAACATGTTTACAGTTCATGATGTGCACACGTCTGCACACCTGGAAAAGGTAGCATGGCTTTCAAGCTTTTCCAAATATTCTAAAACATTTGCCTTTCTACTCAAGTTCTTAATTGGCTGGTCACATTTTCTTTCAGAATACCTCCGTGTCATATTATGGCCTCAGAAGAAATCAAATACTTGCTACACTTCATAGAAGAGCAGCTGAAATCAAATAGCCCTACATTTTGGTTCTCCCTTAGCAATTCATAATACAGTTCAGGAAGCATATATCCTTGCTAAGATTTAAAAGAAATGGTTGCCAACAATCCCAGAAAGACTGAACTAACAGCCAAGGACAGAATAGAGGCAAAATAATCCTGGGTATTCTTATAATCTCTCTCATATTTGAACCAGAGAAGACATGTAAGTAAGGAGTTTGTTCTTTCAACTCTAGATGATTAAATGGTCCAGTACGCAATGGCATTACTTGTGAGGACAGGGTCGGGATGAGATAACGAAAACTCCTACCTCATGTATTTGGGAATGCAGAATCTGTGTCTGAATACTATTTTAACCCTTGCTGCAAAGTTTTCTATGCCTCCTGAAGGCTTGATCCTGGATGGTGCTGAGAACCATCTTTGGGATGGTCTGTTCATGTACTTAAGTTTTTCTGGATGCGGTTCGACTGCTCACATTTTGCACAATCAAGTGTCTGTTAAGTCTGTCTGTTTTCAAAGTTTAAGCCTCATCTGAGACACATTTAATGTACACAGTTACAACTGATTTTGACAGTTGTTACGTACATGAAATGCAACACTCAGGATCATGCCTTAAGCCTTCCTCCTTGGAGCACAGCAGAGAATTATACAATGAAAAGTCTATTGAAATACAGTAGTGTAAACACGACATTCTCTACAGTGTATTGAAATTCATCTTTCTGGAGAACCATTCTTGTTTAAAATGTGCATGCTTTGCATAACAAAAACCTGCACCATACAACACTAGACTATTTCAGGACTTGAAGGGCTGGTGCTAAACTTTGAAACTTGAAGCCTTGGAAATGTGTGCTGGTTTTGGCTGGGAAAGAGTTAATTTTCTTCATAGTAGCTAGCATGGGGCTACATCTTGGATTTGTGCTGAGAACAGTGCTGATAACACGGGGATGTTTTCGTTACTGCTGAGCAGCGCTCACCCAGAGCCAAGGCCTTTTCTGCTTCTCACACCGCCCCACCAGCGAGGAGGCTGGGGGTGCACAAGGGGCTGGGAGGGGACACGGCTGGGACAGCTGACCCCCACTGACCACAGGGATATTCCACGCCATATGGCGTCATGACCAGCATAGAAAACTGAGGGAAGGAGGAGGAAGGGGGGACATTTGGAGTGACGGCATTTGTCTTCCCAAGTAACTGTTATACGTGATGGTGCCCTGCTTTCCTGGAGATGGCTGAATGCCTGCCTGTCAGTGGGAACTGGTGAATGAATTCTTTGCTTTGCTTGTGCACACAGCTTTTGATTTACCTATTAAACTGTCTTTATCTCAAGGGTTTTCTCACTCTTACTCTTCCGATTCTCTCCCCCATCCCACCCAGGGCGGAGGGGAACAAACGGCTGCGTGAGGCTTCATTGCTGGCTGGGGTTAAACTGCAGCAAAAGGTCACTATTTTTCACTGCGAGAACGGATTCTTCATCTTGCATACCTCTTTCTTCTTTCAGTTTTGTCATTAGAGTTATGAAAAAGCGTTATGTGTTATGTCTTCATGAAAGAAAAGAGCACAAAGAGGGAACAGCCCACAAAACGCGATGCAAATGTAGAAAAGTTAACAGAACATGCCGTTTTCTGCCACGTTTTTAGCTCTACTATTAAGTCTTTGCTGAACCAAAAATTTATAGTAAGAGAGGAAAACAGCACAAACAGTGCTAAGTATTTTTAAAGCCATAGGAATTGCACACAGCCTAATCCCATGTACTTTTCAGAAGATATTTACTTGATATCTTGAAATACTGATTTCTCTCCTTCCTTACCAGACTGAGAGAGTATGTCAATAGTTAACATGAACGACAGCAACAAAAACATCCCTCTGCTTTTTCAGAACTCACGGTGTTAATACTGACACAGAAAAGTATGTTTCCTTTTTAGGAAATTTGACAACTGATGTAAGAAAAGTCTGAAATTCTTCACAGAATGCTAGTAAAGCACAACTTAAGTTAATGAATGTTGATAGAAGTGGGCATAATGGTTAAGACAGTTCTATTTAATTATAGTACATAGTTTTTATGGTTCCATTCACTTGTAGGGGGGAGGTACTTTCATTTTTTTCCATAATATTTATATAAATAACATTCAGCAATCTGCTCGTTTCTACCTGCTAAGATTCTTTCTCTGGTCATGCAGTCCTTTTGCGGGGTTTGGATGATTGGAAATATGTGGGGAAGTACTCAGCATGCGTAATAACTTTATTTTAAACAGATTGCAGTTCTCTTCCTCCTGTTATATATAGGGAACTTTGCAAAGAGTTTCCTGGTGAAAGGCTCATCATGATCCTTTTTGTTTCTTTGCCTCTGATGAGGTTCAGGTTCTGCACAAGCAAAAAGTGAGCAAGTAAGCAGAGACCCCAGCCAAATTATCATCACCCAGAAAAATACCAGGAGATATGCAATGCTGTCAGGGGAGGGAGCAAAATTTGCACTTTCCAATTCCTTGTAACAGCAGCAGCCTTTCCAGAGGCATACTTCAAAGTTAGCAAGTTTTTTGAGAGCTGAAACTGAACAGTTAAGGGACAAGGGAGCAGCTGCTTGCTTTGGACCATTCTACTGGCAATATCACTGGCTTTTGCAGTAAGTGTTAATGGCTTCTATTCAGCAGCCCACAGTCCTCCTCTCACTCATCCTCAATAGGAGTATAATGCAGCCACAGCTGAGACACCGCTATTGATGAGTAAGCTAACCTGCCAAGATGGAGAAGGAGGAAAGAAAAGCCATGAAGTAGTATGGCATGGTAAACATCCAAAATTTAAAAAGCTGGGCTTAAATTTCTCATAGATCTTTTTTCTGTTGCAGGTTCCTGGCCTATGTTTCTTGCCCTCTACATGCAGCACAGGATCCTCTTAAGAGGAGGCCCATTCTTCTTGTGAGACTTTGGGGGTGCAGTGCAGAGGGTTAATATAGTGTACAGTCTATTTTTTTCTTGTAATATTATGCACATAATCCAAATACACACAAGTTCTTTTATGGGGGTTGGACTAGATGATCTCTAGAGGTCCCTTCCAACCCCTACCATTCTATGATTCTATGATTCTATGCACATTCTTTGCTAAAGCAAACGTAAGTACAAGTTTATGGATGAGATACTTCTCTGAAGTGGGTCTAACAACGTGATGTAAATTAACACAAGATGGGAGCTTCTGTGTGAAATCGTCCCTCTCAATTTGGGTTCTCTGAAAGTAGGAAATTTTTGGCCCAGGGCATCCTCTGAGAGACCAAAATAGTCTTCCAAGGGAAATGATATCTCCTAGAGTCCTGGAGACAGACAATTACGAATGACTTGATGAAAACTAGTAATGGAATTTAGAACCATGTGATTTTTCTTACAGTGTTTGCTGCAAACTACATAATACAGTACATGGAAAAATTCAGAAGACTATAAATCATGCAGGACTTTAAGGAGCTCTTTGTGTTTCCATTTTCTTTCTATGCATTTCAGCAAAGATACCTTAACTCTTCTGATAAATGTGACAAATTTCTCTAGTTGGTGCTGTGCATTTCCAGATGAGGTTGTGGACCATGAGGTACAGAATGGTGTCTGAAAGTTATTATAAATTCATTTCCTATTTCTTCTTAATTTCTAAACTATTTTTGAGGCTCATTTTTTTCACATGGGCTCTTTTCAGAAATATAGCCATAAATGCATTGATTTTGCAGTTCTACTTCTCTTGAAACAGCTAATGTCTATCCACTGACAGATCTGTCCGTGAAACAGCCCTGATAATGTAATTTAAAACATGAAGACTGTCGTGCTTGTTTTGCTTCTGTATTTTGGAACCTACTGCTATTCAATTTGTACTCTAAGTGAACTCATATCATATCCCATTATTGAGGAAAATGACCACCTGCCTCCCCCATATGTTGATTTCAGTTTTAAATACTGCCATTTGAAAGTCTTGAAGCTCATTAAAGTGACAGGGTTTTCAGCACACAGGCTCTGGCATTCAGAACAAAAGATGTGGGGAAACATAATCTGAATTTTAAAAATTATTTCAAAACAAGTTCTGTTTCATTTTCCACTCTTTTAACTCTCTTGTAGCTTTCCAGATTAACAAATAAATAAATTAATTAAAATTGTTACTAGTTATCTTTACAGGATTTGTCATTTTGCCTGGAAGTTTACAGTCTATTTTATTATTATTATTGCTTTCCAAATTTTTAGTTTTATACAGTCTTCAAGTCTTTTGTAACAGTAGAACTCAATTCTGGCTGTATATCATTGACTTTCTTGCAAGCGACCTCCCCAAACAGAATAGACATTGAAAACGTGACCCAACCTTGTCCTGGTTTTGGATTGTCCGTATCTGATTATTTAGTATGACTACCACAGGTATTTTAAAAGCTACCAATTCAAAGACAGGTAGGGATCTAGTCTGAAGGCTAGATCAAGACATATTCTTGAAATCCTTATTTACTATTAATATGTAGTAGGATTCTGCAAAATAAGACAATTTTGATTTTGATGATACTGCAAACACTATGGGTTTATATATATGGATGTCTATACGCAAATGTCCTAGACGTCTTTATTATCTCTACATACTATTCTGTAATGCTTGATTGCGGGGTAGGCAAGCTCTTGGCCCTAGCTGGATAGTTGAAAAGGGTCACAAGTTAGATTATATTCTTTAAATCTCAGCCCTATCTTGGGGAACTGGCAGAGGCATGTAGTTGAAGAACTACAAAATGTTCAGGACTCAAAATACAGTATATGCTATTACAGCCATTATCACATGGGCAAATGTGCTTGCAGAGTTACACTGCTGTCTTCCATATAACAATGTAAAAGCCATTAATTTATCCTCTACTTTAAGATCTTGTTTGACTTCTTCATTTTCGTGAAGGGATAGTGATTCACCAGATGATACATTCACTGAAACAAGTATTAAAGAACTCCTAGTACTAAAGGAAGCACAGTTGGCTTTTCTGTGCTGTAGTCTTAAGGCTTAGGAGATGAGATGTAAACTTCTGCTTCTAACATGATGCGTGCCCTCACTTTCAGTATAACTTCCTGACTTTTCATGAGTTTCTGGCTGTCAGGATCTTTATTAGGCTTTTTGGAAATCTCCATTCTTTCCATCTCTCACATTCCTCTCTAACAAAGACAATATTTTTTGTTTTTGGGAATCATCTGAGGCTAAGGATGCTTTCAGTTATGGAGAAATATAGAAATGCCGCTTTGCTTCTGTTTCCCGACCATTTAGAAGGAAGGAATTTTTCAGTTAAGACTGACAGCAAATTTATTTCTCTGGAATAAAAGTTTCAAATTCCTACCAACTCCACAGGTCCTAAAATAAATGTGTGCTTATTCATTATATCATGACACGGCCTGCTGTTGCTCGCTGTACACACAGACAGCTCAAACCATGGAAATCTTCCCATTAGGGGTGCTGAATCCTGTGAGGGCAGCCAGAAACTCTCGGCTCTTTGCTTCATGAAGTGTTTGATGACAGAGTGCCCTCACAGAGACCGAGATTCACGTCTGTCACCTTTCTTCCACTTGTGGATTTACTCCTGTAAGTAAGCAACACCAGTGATGAATTACTGGGAAAAACACAGAACAAAGGCCATGTTCAGGCCATTTCTCTACCTGCAGACAGCAGGCCACCCCTGAAGGTCTGGAAAAACAGGTTTTTTGGCTGCTGCTGTGGGAGACCTAAGCAGAGACAGAGTGGTCCCTTCCAGCAAAACCAGTAGCTTGCAGATCCATTTCCTCTGTCCCACTGCCAGAAACAAAGAGACAAGAGCCTGGCTCTGCAGGACTTTCCCCACAGCTTTCCATCCAAGCCCTGTCCTTTCTCTTTCACTCAACCCTATCCATGGCAGGAGCAGCCTGCACTTGGCCCTTCTTTCTTGCCTTAACTGCAGAAAATCCTTGAAGTAACTTCACTAAAGATCATGGCAACTTACCAGCTTTCTGTCCCCAGAGAGACGCACATGACAGGATGTATTTAACAACTAAGGAGCCTATGGTGACAACAGGGAAACTACGAAATTGCAAGAATGCTGTCTAAAAAGGAAAGCAAAGCAGCTGACACAGAGGCTGATGCTGTCACAGACACACTCGAATGGCATCTGAATATATAAACAGTATATTGAGTGCTCTCTGTCAAATACCCTGCACAATCCAAGAGCATTTTGAACTCGCAGAAAGCGCCATCTAAGAATGGTGCATTTTCACAACAATAACCGAGAATTTGAAGAAACAATGGAGTAGTGGACTGCTAAACTCGGAAAGCTGTCCAATACCTGGAATTGCAAACATGAGTAAGTTAAAATCATTTATAATAAAGCCATTTTATAAATTATAGAGAAGGCAGGTCAAAGGAGAATGCTTAGAGAATCCACAGTATTCAGCAAACTTGCTGAATAAGTTCACTTCTAGAGCAAGAGCACAGCTCAGAAAATTTTCTAATGCAAATGTGAAAATAAAGGAAAATTTAATCAAAATGCATACAAAATTAAATGCAGAGATGTAAAGAAGAGTCGTGGCTGAAGTGACACAGAGGATCTGCATGGAAAAAAACATAGTGTTCTGAGCAAAGACCGCTGTGTACTCACATCCAATAGAAACAAATGTGTACCCTGTGAAAAGAACATCAGACAGGTGAGATTTTATGCATGCATAGCTAAAGGAGCATTTGAGAGAGGAATTACAGAACTAATTTTAGTCAAAAATGCCTTTTTAAAGAGAGGTATCATTTCTTCCATCTTTCACACTTGAGCTAAGAAGCTTTCAAAATTGCTATGATACATTTAAGGACAATGTTTTATAATTGGAAGCATTTTTCAAGGATCTATACTGTTTTGAAACTATGTATGAATTTGAAAAACAGATATTTCGGAATTATCAACAAACCACAACAGTATCTTAGAAAACAGGTTTGTGAAAACTGGAGATTACAGGTCTTATCCTTACTCCATTCAAAAAGATTTCTCAGCATTTTGAAAATTTTGGAGGTAAGAAAGCAGTAAATTGCAGAGTGTATGTATGAGAGTGATGCAGTGCAAAACAGGTACCTAAAACTCAGTCTGTCACCAGATGCAAACATAATAAAGCAAGACACAAATAGACAGTTGGACAACGATACCATATGGAGTTGGGCCTGTCCATGATGACCCAGGATGTGAAAAACACCATCCCCCTCGGATGATTTTATTCCGCCAGAAGAACCTTGGTGTGGATCAGTAACACTAACAAAAGATGTCTTTTGCTGTTAGTCAGGGACCTGGTGTTATTAAGCAAGCCAAAGAGCTTGTGTCAGCATGCTCTCGTGTCTACAACAAGGGGGTTTGCTGACGGCGCAGCAGAGGCTCTCTATCGTAGACAAGGTTAAAGACTTCTTCAGAATGTGCAAGAGAGGGAAATGGGTTTGTAATCTCACAACGCCAAATTGCTATTTCATAACGCTATGATCATAGTATGAACAGGATCAAAATAAATAGCAGTTAGAATAGCGAAGATCCAAAGATAGCTATAAAGTCAGAGATTCCAGTTTATACAGGTTATGCCTACAGTAGGAAGAGATCTTTGTGGGATTCTAGTGACACTCAACCTGAATAAACGGTTCATGTAACAAAAACACAACCAAAAGTAAGCAAACTTGTTCACAGCAAGCATTTCATGGTAGTATCTCCAAAGCAAAGCTACTAAAAGACTACCAAAATGTTTTGTTAAGACCACAATGAATTTCAGACATGACACCTGGAAATGTATAAAATAATCCAACCATTAAAAAAAAAATGAGAGCAATAATGTACACCGCAGAGAACAAAACCAAGACAAACTTCACAACGTTGTAAAAGCTACAGGGACCATCAGTTGGAAAAGCTGCACAATAGCCCTTAAAGCACCTTATTTGCATAAACCCAGACAGTTTAAACAATGCTCACCGCCAAATTTCTGCAATGGAAAAAGTATTTTATGACTTGACTAAAGCAGAAACAGTGCAGTTAGAATGCCAAAGGCAGATACCAATGATTGCTACAGCAGGCAGATACTGCACTCAATTTGTATGCCAATAGGTAGATTCGGTGGCCCAAAAGGACTTGTCACACATGATAACTTCCACTGTACAAACCTTGACATGGGATGGTAGAAGCTCTGGTATAATTTTTCTATAAGAAGGGACAAATATGTAAAATTAAATATAAGCCTGGGCAGGACTGCAATCAAAGTTGTATACTTGACATATTCACTCAACGATTAATTACTTCACCTAACACTCAAGCCAGAAACCAATACTCTTGCATCAAAGACATTCTGAGCAATGAAACAGATGCAAAAGAACAACTTATCACAGTTGTTCCATGTAGAAAATATGATTAAGATGTTAATGGACTGAGTAGAAAGTCATCCCTTTAAATACATATAAAAAGGATTAGTATCCACATGCTGTTGTCTTCTCCAAAGTCACTTTGCAGCATTATAACATAGCAACTGAACAAGTGTATGAAGAATTACATTTGAGTGAAACACAAAGAAAGCTTAAACTCAGCCCATTATGTGCTGGTTTCTAGAGAGTGATAGAAAGACTCCAAGAGAGAAACAGAAAGGACAAAAACCCGTGAGGGTTCCTCTTGGCCTTTGTACTGTGGGGATGGTCAGAAAGACCATTTCAGAATGAAAAACACCCAGCTGTTTCCCAGCAAGCTAGAAAGAGGTAAGCATTCAACAGGTTTAATACATAAGAGCGACCAACCAGGATAAAGCCGTATAAGAAACAGGGAGTTCTGCCAAGACTGTATTGAGCTATTTTTGGACTGAAGTCTGTGGAAACTTCTAGACAGTACACACACCTTATATTAAATATTGTGGTCAAGGCTGATTGCAAATTAGTAATATGATACAAGTGGGAAAATGCAGGCCAAGTGACAAAGTGAGAGAATGAAAATCCAGAGCTTTCTCCAAAGGTCTGGGGACAAATGGATGTTTTTGCTACGAGCTACAAAACCAGTCTCATACTCCTTACGAGACAATACCATAAACACTAACATAGATTAAGCATTTCATCAGACATACTACTCCAACAGTAGCTTCAAGCAAACTCTTACCTTTCCCCACCTCTTACATAATTCACAGGACACTATGAAATCAATTGGAGTACTGCACTGCTACACCATACAAGTTGAATAGCAAAGGTCAGATGGTCGTTAAAATAGCTAGAAGTCTTCATTAAACGCTTCAAAAGGAAGACACATGGCAAACATTCCTGAATGAAGCGACTTTTCCATAAACAACTGTATTATTATTTTTTTCCGTACTGGATATCAAGACTCAAACACACCTTTTGTGAATAGCTACAGCATTACTACTGTCGACATGGGTAGACAGACTAACAGACAAAAAGCAGTAAAGACGCCCAAAGGCCAAACCTTCCGTAACTGACAAGATGGAGAGCTTCCAAAATGACCTCAGGAAACATTTGCAAGAACAAATTATTTCTCAGGATAAATTGTGCACTTCTAAATATACTAAATGTGCTGAACAATTAAATCCCCGTTCATACAACTGTAACTGATAAGCATATATTTCAAACAGTTTCATCTACAAACAAAATAAAAAGGATGTGGGGGACAACGAAATATGCTCTCTTCTGACATCTGATTAACAAGACATGGAAAAAAACCCACAGCACCATGCATGACTAGCACCTATCGCGACACACTCTCAAAATGTTGTACCACTTCAAGAATTAAACATTAGCCAGGCTCCAATTGTTGTAGAGCTGTATACAAGCCTTTATACCGAAGAGGAAGAAGCATGATCGAACAGCCCAGAGCAAGGTCCCTTTTTCACAATACGTATTGAGTGGGCTATAAGCCCAGTGTTGTATCAGCTATATAGATCATTAATATCTTCATTATTTCAAATCTGAAGGAGATAGATAGATAGCATAATGTCTTACTCCACTCTCACGAGACCCCACCTTTATGCCGCATCCAGCTCTAGGGTTCCCAGTACCAGAATAACATGGACCTGTTATAGCAGCTCCAGAAGAGGGCTGTGAAAATGAGCAGAGGCCTGGAAGCCCTCTCCTACAAAAAAAGATCAAGGGAGTTGGGGGTTTTCAGCTTGGAGATAAGAAGACTCCAGGAACACGTTATTGTAGCCTTCCAATACTTAAATGGAGCTTATAAGAAGGATGGAGAAAGGCTTTTTACAAAGGCCTGTAGTGACAGGACAAGGGGCAATGGTTTTAAATTGAAAGAGGGTAGATTTAGCTTGGACATTAAGGAGGACATTTTTTACGATGAGTTGATGGTGAAACACTGGAACAGGTTGCCCAGAGAAGTTGTAGAGGCCCCATCCCTGGACATGTTCAAGGTCAGGTTGATGGGTGCTTTGAGCAACCTAATGAAGTGAAAGATGTCCCTGCCCATGGCAGGGGTGTTGGACTAGATGATTTTTGAAGGTCACTTCCAACACAAACCATTCTGTGATTTTATAATGGAAGAGAATCTCAGAAAGGACATAAGTGCTTTGACCACACAGATAGAGACGTAAATATTTTTAGGAAGAGTCTCACAAAAGAAAACAGAACACAAGGGAAAGAATAAAGTTTAACCCATGCACTGACTTGGCTTCTCTCTTTTTGTTATTTTTACACCATGCACATCCTTTTCAGGCTAATTCTCCAGTTTCTTAGATAAAAGTTATTGACTGCTGATTTACCATGTACGTTTTTAGGATTGAAAATGCAAGTTGCAGTTGCAAGACAGAGCCCCTAGACAATAGTAGATATGTCTATGTTTACATCCAGAGCTGGAGATAATATATATTATGGAGTTCTTTTTCCAAATCAGAGGCTTCTGAACTGAATTGCTGTACTATCTTGCAAATAACACAAAATTGCTGCCCTGCAGGGACATTCAGGAAGCAGTACCCACTCCCTAGAGAAGCTTGTATCCCAATGCAACATTATAATGAGGCTTTTAGTCATCATTAGAAAAAAAGTAGATAGAAAGCTTATTTTATTACTGTGAAATCCAGCCCAGTGTTAACCAGTCAAATTAGAGAAAAAAATAATACTAATAGTGGCATATTCTCCTATGTGTATTACTGTTCAGCTCCAAATGTTCCTTTGTGACTGGCATTACAGTTCAACCAAGGAGGCCTCAGAAGGGCAATTGGCCCTTTCTCAGTTACATTCTTGCTCAGGACTCCTAAAATGCAAAGCTATGCAGCAGCGTTATTCTCATAAGCTGAGAGTTGGAAGCCCTAAACCACCCTAGGGAGAGAAAACATAATTTTGCATCTTTCATCATTTTGAACTTGGCTGGTACATAACTTATGAAAGAATGAATGAAAACACCTTGATTAGCTCAGATGGAAAGCAGGGCCTCCTTAGAGCTGCTGCTTATGAACCAAAACCCAAGTTGTAGCCAATTTCTTCCGAGAGAAGAAATCAGGGTCAAAGGAACAAGTACAGGTAATTTGTTTGATGCAGTAGAGTTTGGTTTATGATACAGTGCACACCACTATGAGAACAAAGGCTACACAGTGAGTGTAGGCGACTCCTTCCTTCTCCAGCAATATCAGCCTGAAGCCATTAGCTAGCTCTCAGCAGACAACTCTGAGTGAATACACATACTGGATAAAGCTAGAGAAAATCAAGCAAACAGAAGACTTTCTGGTGACTTGTAGCGATTTCCCCAAAACCAGATGTCTCAAAATTAAGTTAGCTAGTACTTTCTCACACCAAAAGAAATGGTCAGATTAAAGAAAAATTTTCCACTGTAAGAGTGGTGAAACACAGGGGCAATTTCCCCAGAGAGGTTGTGGAACTTCCATCCTCGAAAACTGAAACAGACAAGGCCCTGAGCTACTTCACCTAAGCTGAACTTGCTCGGACTAGTAGATTTCAACCTTCAGAAGCCCCGGTCAACCTATCCTTACTCCATGACAATGCGATTATCCTCAATACCTCCTCACAGGGCTGGCTGTGATAGCAATACCTCAAATATTCATCTTGGAATGTGCAGTGTTCAACAGACATTGTGACATAATTTTGCTATATTACTGTAATGAATATGTTGTTTGTCTCTGTCTCTCTTAGATAGATAACAAAACTGAGATATACTGAAGTGCAGTGACATAGAAATTTGACAAATTTCAGATGGGAAGTTTAGTATTTTTACTAGTACCATTCTGCCTGGTTGCTTTACATAACTTAAAAAGCACCAAGAAAAATAGAGATTTGAGCATCACAGACAATGTAACCTGTATAGTTGATAACACATTCACTCTTGCATATAAAGACACAGAAAGAATACAAAGGCACTGTAGTATAAAATTGAAGTGGGAAATGATCTATTTCAACTGATTACTTTTCATTACTGAGTACTGACCCAGCATAACCATCTAGGTCAAGCTCTTTTGTGTTGGCTGACCCACATTACCAATTTATCAATGAACACACTGTTTGCAGCAACTAGTGATCAATCAGAATGCAAGATTTTTAAAAGAAAAAAATACCATGCTCAGTAGAATTCCCTTTATCATTCTTCTCCGGGCCTTCTGTGTGTTTTCTTGCCAGTCTCTCCCTACCTTTCTTATCTTCTTTCCCCTTTTTCTTAGCCAGCCGTAGCCCTACCTCTCCTAGGCTAAGGAATAAGAGGATTTTCTTCTTCATTCATTTAATTTTAGATAAATGTTGAATTGGGAGTTGTGCATTACCCCTCATTCAGCTGTCGTGCTGTAAAGTCAGTGGGACACTTAGTCTGAGTTGCATGTGAATGACTTCAGAGATACAAGACATATAACTAAAAGCTCAGGAGAGAAAAAGACAGTTAAGGAAAAAAAAAATAGACTGTTACCATCAAGATGCAGTTTAAACTGGCATCTGAGAAATGTTTTGGCTAAAGACTTTTTCTGACTTCCTAACAAGACTGCTTGAAGCAAGAAACAGGTAAATCTAGCTTTTCTGAAAAGCTTGAGATAGAAAATACATAGAAGTTGAATGCTTCAAAATAAGTCACATCCTTACCAGACACAATCTGAAGTTAAAAATTAGGTCCAAATCCAAATGTTGCAAAAGGCCAAGGGATCACAAATCAGAAATAGTATCTCAGGTCCTCACCACCTATAATTACTACAACTGAGCTCAGAATTTCTTCTTTCTTACCCCCTGTATAGTTACAGATATTCACATTTGTCTTGATTCTTAATAAATTACTTCCATGTCTATGTTAATATACAGCTTTTTCTGAAGTGGGTGGGAAGGACCAGTGTCTTGATCCTATATCTGACAATAAACTGACTTGTAGAAGCATGCAATGATGATGTATACTGCCTATCACAACATACTGATTCAATTCAGAGTTTGTAGTTAGGATTATTTTTGCTTAGAAACCCCCCATGTTCTTTCATCGTAAATTCATCAATAGTAAATCTTCAATTGACAGCACGAGGGGAAACTTAAAATAAGGCTAAATGCTTTCTAGAATCAAAGTCTACAGGTTTTTCTCAGGTTCTCTAGTGTGATCCTATCTGCAATGTGAGATTTTGCAGCCACCGTGTGATTCGATGTGATGCCCACTTTCAGCAGATTCTGGCAAGTTTCAGAATGAATAAAACCTCACAATCAGACAGGAATTTCAAAGCTGCTATTAAAACTGACATGAAGACTGCTATTACTGCAATTCAAAGACATGTAAAGTTTTCATATATTTTTATGCTTTAAAAGGCAGCATGACTCTTAGGGATCTAGCCAAGCATTACTTTTGGGAACTTGACCAAAATTTGGTACCTATTTTCTTTCAAAACATTTGGAAATTGCGTGAAAATTAAGGCATATATGACTTTCAAAGAGTATTAAATGTAAACTTTTTTTCATCATACAAGTAATATTTCTTTTTCCTTAAAATGGATATAATCCTAAACCAGGTTTCTTTTACTTACTAATACAAATCTGTTGATTTTCATGTTAAACTGTTTTTTCACTAGAGCAAAACTCATACAATAACCTCACTTTTTTAGACTTTAACCTTTTGGACCTCAAAGCACTTTAAGAAATTTAATTTGTATCATTATTCCCATTGTAGTTATGAAATAAACAGAGGAGTGCCAGAATTTAAGTTTACATAAAAGCAGTGGCAAAAAGTTTGGGGTTTTTTTCCTAATTCCTGCCTGTAAACCTGACCCTCTAAAGTTTAACTGCCTGTGTCTGCTTGCAAATACAGCTCTGATACCAATCACAGTGGAGACTATAGAAGGAAAGAATCTCACCTTCTCTTTCTTTCATTTAAAAGGCCCAAACTAACTACTGTGAATGCTGAAAGCTGGTCAGGTAGGAAGTTTAGCTTAGAATTAAAATCCAAGTGGAAGTTGTTAAATTTGTCTTCTACATGTCTGGAAGCCTGTGACATATCTGAATCTCTATAAAGGTTCCAATTTTTAAGAAGTACCATATACTCACTTTCTCTTTTTCTGTAGACTCAATGAGGGCTACTGTCCCTGAAAAAACTGGGTTACTTGGCAATGTTATAAAATTATGTATGCAAATTAAATAAGAATTTTAGTCTGATTAAATCTGACCTATTGACACGGATCCTTTTCTTCATATTTAGAAATTGAGGTATTAAAAGGTTTTTTTTCTTTAGGAAATAGTTTACCTATCCTCTTTCCTGAGGAACAGAATACCTCATCCTGGGGATTTTTATTCTGCCTAGTTCTTTCAACCACCATGTGTAAGTTAGTCAAAACACATCCACTGTACTGTTTTGTCCTTCACTGCATTGGAAGGTTTTCAGTAAGCTACCTGTCTGCATGTGATGGCCAGCTCTTGAGTGTCACATCTGTTATCTTGCTACTAGTGAGTGTTGCTAACTCAGCTGAGCTGGTTCCACTTTGTTGTGGGTAGATGCTCCAAGGAGAAAAGGCCAGGCTGCAGGCAGGATGCTCTTAGGGCTGAAACTGCTGTCAACCAAACCAGGGCTGCTGGGCTTTGAGCTGCGCCAGTTTGTACAAAACGGGAACGTGGTTCCTTATCTAAATGTGAGTACAATGGAGTACTAATTCAGCGACAGTAACTATATAACAACAATGTGAGAGGGAAGTTGTATACACTGCTATAGACAGAAATCTACACCAAAAAAAAATTGTGTGAAAAAATAAAATCAGCAAGAAATGATTGCTCAGCAGGAACATGAAGCCATTTTGCAGCCTAATGTAGGAACCTGTGTCCAATTACTCTATCGCAGGGGGTTCAGGCAGCCAACATAATTTAAACTAACCCATGCTGTAATGAGGCCCAAAGAAACAGACCTGTCAAAGCAGAAAAGGAAGCAAAATAAGAGGGCGAATCAGCTTAGGAAAAAGTCATACATACACAGATAGAGTGCTTTGCAAATGTAATGCAAATGCATGAATGGTAAAGAGTACGACAAATTTTGTAGGCATTACAACTATAAAGCAGAGGGTCCAAAGTCCTGCCACATATTTTGAATCCAGTCATGTGGCAAGATCACATCATACAATCCTTTGATACTTCATCCTGAATAAGTGGACTGCAACATTTCGCTATTATGGCAAATTGAGATTACTAGGTGACAAAGACTAGGAACAAGATACTAGTTAATTATTCTTCTAGCACTAGCTATCTTCTGTCATGCAGAGAAGTCAGACTGCCAATAATAATGCTTTAAAAAGGATCACAAACATATGGCATACTATATAAAAGCAATGAAAAAGAAATATACGTTGTGGAATTAATAAGTGGGCAATTGTCAATGCCAATTTGAACTCTAACGCAAATAAGAAAGACTAAAGCCTGATTTTCCTTTTAGTGTCCTGCAGAAAGGTAATGATAATTGCAATAAACACAATTAAAACCAGCTTCTGCTAAGCACAGAATTAAAAATCAATATCATAGCATTTACGCACATACATTCATCAACACTGTAGCATAAAAATGTACTGGAAGTAACACTATTGCCTAGAATACAATAAGGCAAATATTTAGTTGTTTATTTATTTCTACATATCATAGAATCATAGAATGGTAGGGGTTGGAAGGGACCTCTAGAGATCATATAGTCCATCCGCCCTGCTAAAGCAGGTTAGCTTACAGCAGGGCGCACAGGAATGCATCCAGGCGGGTTTTGAATATCTCCAGAGAAGGAGACTCCACAACCTCTCTGGGCAGCCTGTGCCAGTGCTCTGTTACCCTCACAGTAAAGAAGTTCTTCCTCATGTTCAGGTGGAACTGCCTGTGTTCCAGTTTGTGCCCATTGCCCCTTGTCCTGTCGCTGGGCACCACTGAGAAGAGTCTGACCCNTCCCCAGGTGCAAGACCCTACACTTGCCCTTGTTGAACTTCATGAGATTCCTCTCTGCCCAACTCTCCAGCCTGTCCAGGTCACGCTGAATGGCAGCACAGCCTTCCGGTGAGTCAGCCGCTCCCCCCAGCTTTGTATCATCAGCAAACTTGCTGAGGGTATACTCTGTCCCTTCATCCAAGTCGTTGATGAATACATTGAACAGGACTAAACAAAAAAACCAGGCTAAACAAAAAAAACCCCTACTCTCACATTTAACTTCCACAGAATTTCTCATAATTTTCAGCAAAATAAGAAACTTGGATGTTTTATAGTGTGTTTTTGGTTTATTTCCCTTAGCCTTCTGCATTAAATCCGTTAATTCTTTATTTTTTGTTAATACACAAAGTGCTACTGAGAAAGAAATACTAGAATCTTCATTTTGAAAATCTCAAAGTAGAAAAATAGGAATTCCTGCTTCACATTTTGGGCAGCTGGAATGGAAAGAGAGAAACTAAACCAGCAATTGCCAATAACTGTATGTTAAAAATGGGAATGATAGCAACAATGATGTTTGCTTAATTAGTCAAATCATTTTACCTTTTAACTATCCAAGGGCTAGATTATTTCCACATAACATCACATCCTTCATGTAACTTGCCAGATCAGCTCAACAACCTCCGCAATCACTTCATCCCTTATTTACTTACTAGCAAACAAGGGAAGAGTCTCAGAGTGGCTGCAGATGATCATTTTACTCTTGTTCAAGTCACCAGGCTTTCCAGAAACTGTTGTCTACACACAGGGGCTTTTGATTGGAGTGTGAAAAAAGGAATATCCGTGATCCACAGTAGAAACTGTAGTGCTGTCCCAATTGCTGTGTTTAACGTAACAAAATACCACGCTCCTCAAGAACCCAAACATCCTGTTAATAAACCAGATACTTAGAGATGCTCACATCAGACAATATTTTACTACTAGATAGTTGGAAATCTGTGTGCCCATGCATTCAGAGGACAGACTTAGCTTTCTAGGGTCTCCTGAGAACTCTGCATGCAATGTGCTTTCTCTGTATTTACACTGAGGTAGAGTTTGACTTTTAGTCGTATTACCAGTGAAAGTCTTCCATTTTCGTTGTCACCACTTACATTTTTAGAGTGTTCATGCAATACCCCTCGGTCCTTAAACATCACATTAAAAAAACTGTTCCTGTTATAGCTTAGTTTTCCTGTCTTCTCTTATACTGGATTATCACCCATTTCTCTTTCTACTTGCTTCTTTTGGTATGTGCTGAATTCCTTTTGCTAACAAGTCTCAACCTCACTATAATACTCTCCTTCTAATGAGTCTTTTCTTCCCTGGACTGGCCTTTTCTCATGTAGAGTTACAAGAAAGTTAGGACCTAGTTCCCTCAGCATGGAAAACCCTTTAATGTGTTTGTATGTCTTGCTTTAATGACTTAGTCAAATTACATATGAAAAATCTCAACTACAGAAACTGATAAAGGAGGGAATCCTCATCCAGGAAGTAGACTTTCATACGTCTAACAAAAGGCCAGTACAGACCCTCTTTCAGAGGAATCATTAACAGAATTTCTCCTTCACTCAGATGCATGTTTTCACAAGACTGGTAGAACATATAATAATTTAGATAAATATTTAAAACTGTCAAAACATGCAAATACAACCATATGTTTGCATAAAGTTCCTGATCCTTTATTTTTGCCATTCATATTTAAGGTTTGTTATTTCCACTAACAAGAAGCCTTCAAATATCATTCAAGTCATATGAAGTCTTACTGCACATTGATTAACACACCTATGTAGATATTGGCATATTCATTCTAATGCGTCTGGTGTATTTCAATTCAGCTGTCAACTACTTTCTTGAACTCAACTGATATTCCAATAACAAAAAAGATAAAGAAGAAATAGACAACTAGAGTGAAATTCTGCAACACTGAATACATGCCTACCCGCTAAAAATTGAATCTACACCCGTTATACATTCTAAAGACCACTATGGCATAAAAATGTCCTGAGAAGTTTTAAATTATGCAAAATATCTTAAATATTTAAGGACATTACAAAACAAAAGAGGCTATCCACCTGAGCCCAGCAGAATGACACAATCTTTATTACAGCACCAAGAATGCCATCGGGGAAAGACAACTCATTTGGAATTGAATCACATGGGGCCAGATAACAAACTAATTTCAAGGAGGTGCCCACCTACTAGGCACTCCAATCATTTTCTATTTACTTAAAATTAGAGGCCTGTTCCCATGATATAGTCTATTAATGTTTGGAGTAATGTAGCATCCTCAAAGGAAACCACACAGAAACATCCACAGAAATACACTGCTGTGCTAAAGTAAGCAAGTTTTGTCAACACAGAGCTCAAATAGCATATTGGGGCTGAACACTTGTTCGCTATTGATGTTTATCAAATGAAATAGAGAGTCATTACTACATTCGTACATTAAAGATCCTCTTGTCCTATGCTGAAAGGGTTGTCTTATTTTAGCATGCAGTCAGATAATTCCACCCTGCATTGCAACACAGCTTTGTTTATCTAGGAACTAGAACTACTGTATGCAAGCGATGAACTTGAGTAACAAACTGTTACTGGTTTGGTATGATGCTAAAAATTATTACATCGAGATTAACTTTAAAATATACAAATCAGCAATTTCAATATATTAGGACAGTTTTAGGGTTCTGGACAGTTCCAAACACTTCATTTTCTATCTGTCTTCAGAAAAGTAAAAGAATTCAAATTGTTAAGTATCTGAAGTACAGCATCAGGCACACAGCCATGCAGCACACCCACCCAGGTTCATTTTCAGCAGAAAGCGTCCTCAGCTTTCCAGCTTCTGCATACAAGTGCAGCATCTCCAGAAGGTCTATGCTGGCTACCTAATTTCAGAAAATTCCCAAGGTTTGTCGTTCAAGGCCCTTGAAACCTCCCTTTCCCCAGGGGGTACTTTCCCAGCAGTTCCTTTGTATTCACTGAAACGATAGCGATGAAGACACAATTCAGGAAAGGAAATGGTGGGTGTATCTTTAACTCTGCCCCTACTGTTGTATCTATCTGATTGATAGTCTACTGGAAGGACGCATGGCTATAGGAGAGACAGTGGAAATGCTCTAAGAAACCACAGAAGTGAAGAAATGAAAGGAAATGCTGTATATTAAGCACATCTTCAAACTTATTTCTGATGTTGCTAAGTTTTGTGCTAGGATTAAAATAGTAATGAAATTGCTTACAGGTAGAATTGACTGATCTGCATTAATCTAAGATAAATAAAGTATTCCAACATAACAGCATGCATACACACTAATCAGTGATACCGGAAATAAATCGGAGATAAAATAGCATTATATTATCTTGCCTGTGAACTGCTAGTGTTAGTTCTTCATGAATCAACTATTTTGCTTTATGAAACTTTTCCTAAGCCTGAAATGCAGTTAAGTGACAACTAATGTTAAAGTTTACCTGTTACTTTTATTGTATATTTTCCTTTGCAGCACTGGGTATAATCAAACAAATTTCAGACTGTAAATTCTTCTACAAAACCCATTTTCTCCTTGGAAATTATTCTTAATATTCCTATTACTCAGATAAATGGTTAGCAAGCTTTCTAAGAAACCTCAAAAAACCAATTTTTCAAAGTCTGTTAATAAATCTGTTAGCTCAGTCTTTCATTCATGTATCTTTCCCTTCTGAGTTCCAAGCAACAATCAGTCTCATGGCAGAAGTGCTTTTGTCAGCTGTGCTGTAAATATCATACTTAAAGAGAATATCCTTCCCTCCTCCCTCGAATGTAATTTCTGAGTATTCATCTCAGAACTTCCTTCACTTGCTTTAGCATATAACCCATTTCAAGCTCTTTAACCATACCAGCTTCTTTTCTATTATGGTCATTGCTTTCATACAGATTTGCTACTTTACAAGAATTTCCATCCAAAAAAGTCCAATTTCTCATTTTGTATTTTTTTGTCCTTTCAGTTGTTTGAAGAACAGCTGTGACATCCCACTGAATATTTTCAAGTTCATGTTTTAATGAAAGAGTGTTGCTTTGCATACACAGACTTCCCAAAAATCCTAGTGTCAGATGAAAGTCTTCCTTCTCAGAAAAAAGGAACAATACCTGGAAATAAGTTATAAAGACCTCAGTAAGCACTTCACAAAAGACATTGTCATTACACAAAAGTAAATATTTCTTATCACTTAGTAGCGCTGTATGTACATTTACTGAATAATTGTCATGTTTAAAGAAGTAAGTAAATAAACCTGATATTAATGGAGCTGCACATCAAGTGCTAAAAGGAATTTCTTACTTGTTGGCTTATCTCTAAAAAGCTGGTAATGAAATTGAAATGTGGAAAGCAGAAAACATCAATATAGTCGACTTATAAATAAAAAGGAGGTGCTCACATCAACACATAAACCAGATATTTACCATTATAAAGACAGATCCAGATGAACTGTGTGCTTTAGAGTCACTTGAAAAATGCACATGACCTCAATATCTTTGCTTCACAGAATCTGAGGTTGGAAGGGACCTCTGGAGATTGTGTAGTTCAACCTCCTGCTCAAAACAGGGTCAGTTACAGCAGATTGCCCAGGATCACATTTACTGAGGTTTTGACTGCCTCTAAGGACAGAGGCTCCACCACCTCTGGGCAACATGTTCCAGTGCTTAACCACCCTCGAACTCATTCTTCTCCTCACGTTTAAATGCAAATTCCTGCATTTCAGTTTGCACCCATTGCCTCTCATTCTGTGACTGGGCAAAACTGAGAAAGGTGCTGGTTCCCTCTTTTCTCCCACCCGCAGGGTATTCATACACATTCACAATACCTTCAAGGCTAAACAGTCCCAGCTGTCTCAGTCTCTCCTTGTAGGACAGATGCCCCAAGCACTTAATAATCTTTGTGGCCCTTCACTAGGCTCACTCCAGTATACCCGTATCTTTCTCACACTGTGGAGTTGTTTTGCACCAGTAGGTGCTGGTCCCTTATGAACACAGTAAGAAAGGCATTGACACTCTTTAAGACATCTCTTAAAATGCTATTTATATAGATATGTTTATTTGTATGCACTACAAGGAGAGAACAGTACAGATAATCCTATGGCCCTTTAGATGCTGGAAGCTCAAGTGCTGTAGCATCAAATAGGCCTCTGATACATGCACAGCACGCTGTGCAGACCCCTGTCCACAGACAAGGTTCTCCCCTCCTGGTCATTCAAGGTATTATAATTCTTTTCTTAGAAGAAAACAACTTTATTCGTCATTTCCAATGTCAAACAGAAAGGATGTTCACATGGCAACTTACTGCTGCTCTCCTAGACAAAGGCAAGTACACACAGGTGGCATAATTGCTGGTACGAGGCAGGAGCTGCCTGCAAGATCTGCTACGAGCTGGCTGAGTTTGTCCTGCAGCCACAGGTTTGTGCAGCACAACAATTTGTGCACATAACATAAGGACGTGGACCTATTGGAGCGAGTCCAGAGGAGGGCCTTGAAGATGATCGCAGGGCTGGAGCACCTCTCCTATGAAGACAAGAGAGAGTTGGGTTTGTTCAGCCTGGAGAAGAGAAGGCTCCAGGGACACCTTATAGCAGCCTTCCAGTACCTGAAGAGGGCCTACAAGAGAGCTGAAGAGGGACTTTTTTACAAGGGCGTGTAGTGACAGGATAAGAGGGAATGGTTTTGAACTGAAAGAGGGTAGATTTGTATTAGATATTAGGAAGAAATTCTTCACAATGGGTATGGTGAGACACTGGAACAGATTGCCCAGAGAAGCTGTGGACCCCCCCTTCCTGGAAGTGTTCAAGGCCAGGTGGGATGGGGTTTTGAGTGGAAGGTGTCCCTGCCCTTGGCTGGGAGGTTGGAACTTGATGATCTTTAAAGTCCTTTCCAATCCAAACCATTCTATGATATCCAGTTTAAGTATTGCTTAACCTGATCCTCCTCCATCTGGGGTAAATTTCCCTTGCTCTAGACTTTCTCATAGGTGCCAAGGACCTGGGATTCCTGAAGAGCAGCCTTCCCAGTAAATACTGAAGTGAAGAAGGGATTGAGTACTTCAGCATTTTTCATGTTCTTTTGCCACCAGGCCCCCTGCCCCATTCAGCAACAGGTCCACATATTCCCTAGTCTTCCTTTTGCTGTACATGTACTTGCAGAGCCTTTCTTGTTGCCTTTCACATTCCTCACTAGATGGGCTCTCACTTTCCTAACTCCATCCCTGTATGCTCAGACAGTGTTTCTATAGCTTTCTTGGGTTACCTGTCCCAGCTTCCACCTCTTGTACGCTTCCTATTTATGTCTGAGTTTAGCTAGGAGTTTCTTGATCTTCTACATATGTCTCCTGCTGCCATTTTACTTTGCATGTGGGAATGGACCATTCTTAATCTTGGATGGTTGGATCCTTCAAAAAAAGACAGCTTTCCTTGACCCCTCTTCTTTTCAGGGTTTTATCTCATGAACTTTTTCTAACCAGATGCTTAAAAGGGAAGAACTGCCAAAATGCAAGACCGTAATTAGAAATTGCAAACAATGATTCAAAAGTCAAACTTACCCAGTCACTGTTGATCTTGGAGACACTTAAGGTTTCTATTTGTTTTCTTACTGAATTAGAGCAATGCCTAACAGTCTGGATGTAGTTTGTGTTACTACTAAAAGAGTAATAGTAATAAAATTTAAATTTGATCAGATTTGTCTTGTGCCAATAAACCTGTCTTCAGTTTTTCTTTCTCTTTAAAAAAGGCAATATAACTTTCAATTATCACTAGGAAATTTGTCTGTATAATTTTTCTGGACACTTCAGAATACAGTCCTGACTGTGTAGAGACATGCATTTCATTTTAATAGCCCGGATCACTCACCTCCTTATGGACTTTGACAAAGAGGTCAGTATGTTGCAAAATTAATAGGTCTTCTGAAAATAAGCTTTGAGACTTGGATAAACAAAGGTATTGGTTGGAGTTACAAGAGGAAACATTTTGAACAGTTTGCTACTGATGTCAATCTGAACTGAGTACATCATTCTTTCAAATTTTAAGTTCATGATTCTGATGCAATAAACAGGACTCATCAGGGCTGTTTGCCACGATGCAATCACAGCAAAAATAAGATTTTTAAAAAGGTTTTTAACTTTAGGATACAAAAAGGTGGTGTCGCTTTCTGTCGCATGTGGCTTGAGTCATGATGAATCTTGCTTGCCACCTTTTATTCTGAGTTTGCTCAGGCTTCAAATGACTACAGAGGCCCCACAGGATCCTCAGTCTGTACAAAATCAAACCTTGCCTCCTGTAAGCAAAGCACATCAAGTCATCATGAGCTATTGCACTTTTTCTAATTCCACTTCATGCTGTAGCTTTTGCTGTGTCTACTCTCCAACAGCAATAAATATGTGCAGTGACTACTGATCTTAACCTAATTTTCAACTGAAACCATTCGGTCTATATCATCTATTCTCACAGCAACTTTAAAGGTGAAGCTCAGCAAACAGCTGAAAGAGCTGAACAGCGTGGTGCCCAAATGAATAAGCTCTGCAGGTCTTCCAAAAGCCAATGTTTTACACATCTTCAGAATGAAAACTTGTTATCTCAGCGTTAGTTAAAAATTCTAGGTTAGATTTTGAATTTATAATAAACCTTACTAACAGCTTAATTGAGTCAAAGTATGGATTTTATAATGAAATGTCACAAAATTCTGCAGCTTCTAACTTATTCTCTGTTGCTTTTTGCAACGGTTAAAGTTTTTTCTGATTAAATATACTGTGTGAACTGAAACAGCTAATATGACATTTCAAAAGTTACTAATCAATCTTACAATCAATAAATTAATTGGGGTTCTAAATAAAAATGACAGAGAGGGGATATGTGAGCAGAGTTATCTCCTTCATCGATTTTTATTTCCTGTCACTTCAATAAAACACTCACTGATGTTGACTAGATTTATCAGAACTGACTTCTGAGCAAAACCAAACAAAAAACTATTACAGTTACTGGTTTCTAGGAATATAGCGCAAAACCTTTGTTGGTTCTAGTAGGACAATTTTGACTGAAGCTTCTTGTTAACTTAAAAACAGAAGTTAAAAACTATATTAGTTCAGGTTTCACTAAGCGCTTTATGATTTCCATTTTATGCTTGCAAATATCCTGATACAATCACACTGCTAATTTAATTTGAAATAGTCGTGTTGGAGTTCCTGGCATGGTGAGCGAAAAAACTTCATCTGTATGTTTTAATAAAAGTTTTGCAGTTAGATTCAGTGAAGTTACTTTACATATTGAAATACAAAACACCCTGTTCCTTCTTTTCAAATACAGTGAGGACATCCATATCTACCCTGGTTTGGGATTAAAAAAAATGTGCAAGCTGCTTGACTTCTGAAACGAAAACTGAAAGGGGCTTCTGCCTCCTGTTGACATGTTAAAGCAACAGGTTTTCACTTGTGATTCAGCAACATGGTATTTCCACAAATAATCGAGCAGGTTTTGGTCCCTTACAGGTACTGAATAGAATATCAGTATCAGATACCAGTTAAAAAGGTCTGACAGAGATGATGTATTTTCTATTTGCTTTCACCTTCTTCCTATACTACTTTTGTAGTTCTTTACACAGGTATGGAGTAAAGAGGCGTGCAACAAACTACCTCTCCCCCTTTTCAAAAAAGGATTCTCAATATGTGGATCCCTCCCTTATCATGAATTGTCGGAGATGTTTCTCCCCTCTTTTAGAGCAATAAGACAGTAGGACCAATATTCCAAGTTCTTTTAGTGAGGTTTTGACCTAGTATGGTGCATCAAGGGGATCCAAACACACTGGTCCAAACACAATGCTGCAGACTGGGCACTTCTGCTGAACCAGAAAGCTCAGTGGCACATGCTATTTGTGAGGTGACTGGCCGCCTAAGAAGGACAACAGGGAATAACTTGTAAATTGTGATGTAGCCTTGAATAAGCTGCTTCTTGCTTAAAGTGTTTGGTTACAAACATATTTTGCAGTCAAAGAGCTACGTGAGTATTTTACTTTGCAATATTCTGGTTCCCTTGTTGGGATAAACTACTCAGCTGAACCAGCTTATTGCCTCATAAAACAGAGCAGTCATGCTATTATCGCTTAACTGCACCTGAATTCACGCAGCACTACTTTGTTCAAAGAGTAGTAAACACTTGGAGTAAGTTGTCAAGTGAGGTCATTGAAGCAAATAACATAAATGAGTGTTAGAGAGATAGGACAGTTTCATGAAGGAGATTGAAGGATACAGAGACAAGAAAGGATGCAAGTAGGATGAACTGAGCTCAGGAAGGAGATATTTCAATGTTATTATTAAAAAATATCCTTTTGCAGAAAGCCAGTACAAGGCTTCTATGGCACTTATTCCTTACATACCCCTAAGAGCCTTAAGTAGGACACAAGAGGTATAGAGCAGCAAATTTTAGCGTGGATAAAGAGGACTTCCATCAATCCAATAACCATCAGAAGCACTGTGTTCATCTCCGTGTCCCTTTAGAAGGAGCAGCTCTTTGAGACATGGATCTATTTTTATGCATTTTCTTAACACAGCTCTTTCTTTTCACTGGTTCCCAACCGAAGTTAAAAAGTCACACGGTGGCCTCCTGGCAGCCACAGTTAACATAGAGGACTATTTTTGTTACACAGTAACTACACGTGTTTGTCAGACTTCTATCATATACAAGATTCTAAGAAATTAAGCTCACAACTAGTTGGGCACTAGTTACTTGACCACTGGTGATTGATTGCTGAACAAGTTATTGCTGAACACTCAGGAAAAGACAAGCCCTGAGAAATCCTGAACCCTACACCGCCAGACAGCTAAAACCCCATGGCCTTTTACTAGTAATGGCAAAAATCACAATTACGAGGCTGCAAATGACACAATTCCGTAGAGAAAGCATTAATTTTAATGCTCAATGCATGCAAAATCTTAGAACTTGTTCTCACCTGAGCAGCCCCCTAACTGTCCCTCCCCCTAAACTCAGCACTAGCTTCCCCCCAAGTGCTACAGCTTCTTTCTGCTATTCTTCTACCCTCAAGCCTCTCTGCTGATCCTACCTGTTACCAAGGCTGCCCAGCTGCAATCTCTGCTGCCTCTGCTGTCTCTGACTTCTTACCTCACCTCGGCAGTTCTGGAATATCTCTAAATACAGGTGCTTTAGATATTCCCGTCTCCTAGTTAATCTCTGTCCCATCACAGTTCCTCAAAAAAGTCTTGTATGGTGTCATTGCCTTCAGCTTACTCCCTGGGCTGGCTTGAGATCTCTTACCAGTTCTTTCTCACACTTTTTCAGAGCCTGTAATAGTCAAGGCGCAGGATCCCATGCACTTCAGTGTTGTTCTGCTCCAAGGGGGCAGACGCTGTGAGAGAGAGAGAGAGAGATGGTGCAGGATTCTTTCTGGTTCTTAGTAAGAAAGGCTCCAAATCAAATGGTGCAATAAAATATCTGGTTTAGTAAGATGTACTAAAAAGAGGAATATAGATAGAAAGTAAATCTTACATCCTTTCAGATGCCGGGAACCCTGCTTTCTCATGCAGCATCGAGTCGACCCCAGACGGATTTTCCCACTGTGCACTGCACAGATCCTGTTCATGCAGAGGATCCTCCCCTCTCTTATGCTATGGTGACTTTCATTTTGTGTAAAAATCAAAACCATGCACTCCTGTTAACAGGCTGGAATGCTATGTCTGTCATAACACCCACTAGCCCGCAGCACAGGCCAGCTCGGGGCACTCCAGCAGACTCCCTTGCAGCAGCTACTCCTGCTAACGTACGGTCTGCTCAGATGTGGAGTGAAAGCCCCAACAGAGCAGACATGGCCTGCTCAAGATAGCTAACTCCTCAAAAACAGTATCTTCTGGAAGGCGCCCAATACAATCACACCTTAGATAGATGGGTGCAAATTACTGTACTTACAATTTAACTAACATTCACAACACCAAATGACCCTTTAAAGCAGATTTATCCTTTCCCTCCTGAAAATACATCTGTTTGTCCAATTTTCCAATCAACTCACTGAACTACTCTCCTTTGCGACAGAAGTTTATCACTGCACACACAGCTCTTGAGTCTTACCATNCAATTTAACTAACATTCACAACACCAAATGACCCTTTAAAGCAGATTTATCCTTTCCCTCCTGAAAATACATCTGTTTGTCCAATTTTCCAATCAACTCACTGAACTACTCTCCTTTGCGACAGAAGTTTATCACTGCACACACAGCTCTTGAGTCTTACCATGAACATGACAGAAATACTCGCTTCTGTTCAGTCCCAGAAGTAAATGAAGATACAGTTCAGCTTCATGAATGACATACAATGCACATACTTCTCTAGAAAAAGAAAAGAGCAAAACAAACATTGCTTAAATGTGTTTTCATTGATTTCTTTAGCTAATAGTAAAGGAAATATAGATAGTAAAAAATAATTTTGGGCTGAATAACAGCTTCTTTCCTTTTGAAAATCTGTAAAGCAGTTGTCTTAAATACGCCTCTGAAAAAAATCAGATGCATCCACTATTAAGCAGCAGCTACTTCTACAATTAAAAGACCGAAGTTTGTTTTCCATCAACAGGATTAACATTCGAAGGAAATTAATGAGTACAAGATTTACGTCACATGGTTTATGGTTCTCACTTTCTGAGTTTGAAATTACATTATCCAAAGAACACTGATCATCGAATGTTTTCATTTAAGGTTCCTTAAGAGTCACCCTGTACTTAGGAATTCATGCTAGAAAATCACAGAATTGCAGAATGGTAGGGGTTGGAA
>VZSC01019413.1:5693-80208 GCA_013398225.1 Steatornis caripensis
CTGTTCAGCCTGGAGAAGAGAAGGCTGAGAGGGGATCTGATCAATGCTGATCGATATCTAAAGGGCGGGTGTCCAGAGGATGGGGCCAGGCTCTTTTTGGTGATGCCCAGTGACAGGACAAGGGGCAACGGGCACAAACCGGAGCACGGGCAGTTCCACCTGAATGTGAGGAAGAACTTCTTTACTGTAAGGGTAACAGAGCCCTGGCCCAGGCTGCCCAGAGAGGCTGTGGACTCTCCTTCTCTGGAGAGTTTCAAGACCCGCCTGGAACCATTCCTGTGCCCCCTGCTCTGGGGGCACCTGCTTTAGCAGGGGGCTGGACTAGATGATCTCCAGAAGGCCCTTCCAACCTCTACCATTCTGTGATTCTGTGATCTATACTGCACTGTGTATGCAGCAGCCTGTGCAGTTACTTGATTTACAAGGGATAAAGTCATGTTTGCAACAAATGCGATGTTGCCTGTGGAGCTGAACATCCAAAGTCAGTCATTGGCTTGACATACTGTGTGAGTAATTTTTATTCCAAATTATATGTGGCCGTGTAGATCTTGTTCTTGTCCTCATGGGACCTACTTGTTCGTTATTATCATTATAATATCCCTTAATGTCTAACAGTAATTACTGTAAAACATTCGGAGGGTAGAGCTCCAGTTTGCAAGCAAAATGATTTGGATTCTTATTAATTTTTTTCAGTATTTGTGGTTTTTAATGAATGTGAAGTTTCAAAGCAACGATCAAAACAGGACATGGCAGTGATAGTAGGGAAGAAGAGAAGTGTGAAAGAGTGAAAAGAGCTTTGAAGGCCAAATCTTCAACTGAAAAGCTTGCCATATTTGGTGACTGTCCTGGTTTACACTAACTGGAGATCCTATTCTCCCTAGGAAATATTATTTCTGTTTTCCTTTATCAACTTTGTAGATAATTCTTTCCTATTTAACGTTGATCCAGCTAATACAAAATTGGACTTTAAAAATGTATACTTCCTTTGTGGTAACAAAGATGAAATGGAAAATACTGTATATAGATGAGTTAGTTTGTTCTTTTTTTGTGCACTTACCAAGTTGCTCATGAGAAGGCTACAGTGAGGCTAGGGCTGTTGTGTGTTTCTGACTTGCTCTTCCAGACATTGTCTTTTCAATGTTATTACATATTTGGTCTATGACAGCACAGGTTTTTGCAGTAGGGATGATATAAAGTCCCAAACAGACAGCTGAATTATTACTTCAGTCATTGTGAAAACAGCAGGAGGTGAAGTTTTGAGTGAGTGCCTGTGAAATAATTTAATGAGCCGTAATGAAGGTAAAGGAACCAAACCAAATATTTAATAAATGGACATATGTTTAAATTATGTTTAAAGCTCGGTAGTCCAGGAAAGTTTTTGAAGATTCTGGCATAGTGAATATCTTTTTTATATGCTAGTCAATGGAAATATCAGAGCAAAGGACTGAATAGATATACATGTTTTCTTTCTTAATTTTCCCTGTTTTGTCAGAGAGTTGTAGTGAAAATTAGCTACAATCCCATCAGCTGGGGTGATTTATGAGATAGATACTTAAACATTCATAGTCCAGATTTTTCAGCCCAAGGAAGGATTCTAAGCTATCAAAATACAACTTGGAGTGGAAAAGTGCAATACTAACAATAGTTACTTCCTGCACACTGTAAAATCTAATGTTAAGGGACTTGCTCTGGCAGCGCAGAGGAATGAAGGAGGGATGTGGCTGAATTCAGTACCAGGGATTAGTACGGGTATCTTCAGTGACTAAAATATATTGCTGTGTCCTGCTGTTTGTGCCTGTGGAAATGTGTAGTGACCGTAAGAAACGGGGGCTAAAGTATTGGATGCAAAGTCAAGAGAGTTCTTTCTTTTCTTAGCTCTGTAGCCATTCATCTTAGCCTGTTCCCTTAAACTGTGTTGCAAAGAATGGTTTGCCCTGAGAATGCTAGTGGATAGAAGTTACTGAAGTGGATCCAAAAATAAGGAAAGGTAAAGTAGAAAGGAATTTTGTTTTGAAGATTTTGAAATGCATCTGTTTTTTCCATTCACTCATCCTAAGTATTTTGTGGAAAAAAAAAAAAAAATAGTCAGAAGTGTTCCCCAAATGGTTTGGGTAATTTCTTCAGTTAATTAAAACTTGGAGTTTGATCAAAAAGAAGCTAGGTTGCCCAGCTGGCCTAGTAGGATGTAACAGAAGTAGGAAGTCAGTTTTGGCTCCCAAATCTTACTTTTATATTTGGGAGTCTAGGAGCAACGGGGTTATTTCCCTAAATCTCCTGTATAACACAAGTTAATGAATTTCACATCTCCATAGTATTGTCAAAGACTGTGGACAGACAAAAGGATGGCAGTGATCAGGAGCTGAAGTTGGGTGGTGATGGCAGAGAGATCAGAGCTCCATACATGCCAGAAGCTTGTGCAATGGAAGGAAAATGACTGGATGAATTATACCTACACACTGCCAGCAGGTATGTCATTTATTTTGCTGGGTGTCTACTCATTTCACTTCAGAGAGAATCATCCTGGCTCAAAATGTGGTGATCATAATATCTGTAAGCAAAATGCATCACCCGAGCACTTCGTCCAGCTTGTCTGAAGTTCCATCTCCAGCTGTGTCCAGTGCTTTACAAAAGCATTGATATTAGCTCAATAGCAGACTTCTGGGGAGACAGATTTTGCAATCTTCTAGTTAGTCGGGGTTTTTTTAAACCCAAGTCCTGCACACAGTAATTCATGATTCACTTGGAATGTATTTAGTCCTTCCCCTCAGCATGAAGTTCGATTTCAGTGCAACTCACATCTTTAAAGTAGGTTTACATTTGATCAGCAGTTAGATAGAAAAGACCGTAGAAGAGCCCTGGCCCAGGCTGCCCAGAGAGGCTGTGGAGTCTTCTTCTCCGGAGAGATTCAACCCCACCTGGACGTGTTCCTGTGCCCCCTGTTCTGGGGGCACCTGCTCTACCGGGGGGGTTGGACTGGGGGATCTCCAGAGGGCCCTGCCAGCCCCTGCTGTACTGGGATTCTGTGACTGTCGAAAAACTCAGCAAAATGTAACTTGAAGTGTCATCTTACAGGTCTTGTAGTGCAGGCTTCATGGAGTCTGATAGTAAGGCAAAGTTTGAAGAACCAAAACAACAAAAGAAAGAAGATGTATTACTCAAGCAGTAGAATAGAGAAGGGAACACTACTGAAAGTTAAAGACATCAGTTGGAGATGCTGTCATATTTAGGTTAAGGGAATAAAAAACCCAAGTTAAATGTAAACTGATAGTGACACAGCTAAAAAGATTTTGAGGAGCAAACTCCCTGGAGATACAAATCTACTAATATAGTTTTTCCAGTCATGCTGGAAGCAGAACTTGCCAGGGAATTTTTATGGCATATTGTCATTGGTGTAAGAGGGATCCTTAATGAAGACAAGGATGAAGTTGAAGACTAAATGAATTATTTGGATTTATAGGCTTATTATTTGTATCAAGTTTAGAACACTTAAGGTAAAGACACTTTGCGATGTACAGTAATACTTACTTAAGGATATTATCCTACTGAGCAATCCATATCCTTTCCTATGAGTCTGGAGGGCACTGAATACCAGCTTAGGGAAAAAACAAGGCCTACATGCTGCAAAGGGCAAGCATACCATGCAAATGAGCCTACATCAACTTCCCTGCACTGGAGGGAGTCGTGTACCAATTTCAGAGAGAGGAGAGGGTGTGTGAATAATCTTCTTCCTGTTCTTGGCAGCATCTTGCCGTGGAGTTATTGCTCTGCAGCCACTGAGTTCACTCAGCAGCATGCTTGGGAAGGAGCGAACAACTCCCAGGATGTGAAGCCACCGAGGTTTGCAAAGCACCTCTGGGCCGGGAGCTTCACAGCTCAGTTAGGTGAAGACTTCTTACCTGGAAGGCTGATCCTCCCTCGTTTTACTCTCTCCTAAGCAGTAGAGGGCGATCTTGTCTTAAAAATTTAAACCTTACCCGTATCCATGCCTTCCCTTGACTAATTGTTGCCGAAAGAATGAAGGTTTTTATCACTAGAAACATATAGGATCAGATGTCTGTATTATTCCCTGTAAATGTTATCTTTGTTAAAGATAGTCGCAGTAACTATCAGGTTTTACGCCACACAGCAACGTTTCTCCATATTAAGTGAGAATTACTGAAGTAAACCCATTGTAATACTAATGGAGCAAATAATAGAATCCACTGTGCTAGAATGATGTAAAAGTCTGCTGTAGTTGACTAATACCCCAAAAGTATTCTGAAATTAACAATTTTTTAGACTTGGGGTAAAAAGATATTGGAAACATTTTGATTCATGGAATGTAGATAAAACTGATAATTATGATTTAGTTTAGTGCATTACATGAAAAACGGGAAAAAACCATTCTAAATGTGTTTTGTAAACGTTTCTTTGTGGAAAGTGTCTGCCCTCTATCTGTATACATGGAGATGACTGAATGCAAATTGAGGCGCTAAGGCAGCCTCTAGTATTCTGGTGGATAATTCTGTTTACAGAGACTATTCTTAAGAGCATGGACTGTCTGCGTGCGTAAAAGCTAAAAGATTAATGCTAAAGTTACTCAGACACAAAAAAATTATGAAACACACGACTAGGTAGAGAGCTGTACTTCTGAATGTTTTTTTGGTGGTAGAGTTTTTAAACTGTGCTATTAACACATTTATTTTTATTTTGTATAACATTTTGTACTCCTAACATGTCACCTGGAGGCTAGTGTGCTAAAGCATTTGGTGACTATGAAGGGGGGTGACTGAACTATTGTAGATGGCCTGTCTTGATAAACGTCTTTGTCAATTAATCTGTTGCAAAATGCCCTTAGCCTTCCAACTGGGTTTTCCTCTCACAGCCCTGTGATAGTTCCCTATGGCTCCAGGATGCAACAATCCTGGGCAGTAAAGAGACTGAGATAATGACAGTCCATGGTGACAGCAGGGCTGGCAGAGCCAGCCCGGGGGAAGAAAGACACATACTTGCCAATAGAAATACCTCCATCCTTTGGGAATTGTAGCTTGGGAATCAAAGCTGACCTCATAGACAAGAATGATGGAGAACAAGCTTTTGATTTATGACTAGATGAAGCTCAAAGTCTGCCCTTCTGATCCTTCTTTACAACACACCTTTTGTATTTCATATGAGCTCTTTTACTTTATTCTCAGAATGTTATCTCTTGGGGTATCGTTTTTAAGTCTTTCAGTGTCGTAAGAGTTCACTCATCTCCTCATAACAGTTTTTTTTTTTAAATGAAGCTAAAATCCCTTTTTAGTATCACAAATAATCTGTCATTTATATTTAACATGACTGATAAGCTGCTTTGTGTTTTTTTTTTTTTTTTATGGGTTCTCCTGAAAGCTAAAACCATGTTTTCTTTCTAGACCGCATGCTCATCTAGGGAATCCCGTTTGCCTTCACTGGTGCCTCAAGTACTTACTTGCACTTGAATATGAAAAAATTGCATTTTTAGTACTGAAATTTATGGGCCAAATCCTTAGTAAGATGTTGACCTCTGCTGAGTTCAATGAAGTTGTGCTGCTTTTCACCACCAATCTCTAATTAAGGCATCCACTATAATGATTAGAACAGTATGTCCCTCTACTACGAAGGCTACTATCAGCTAACCTGGCCGCTTTGCCTTATCAGTCTGAAGCAAAATTGTCAACTCTCTGAAAGTGTTAAAAATATGAATCTGGGTCTAAATCTTCTTAGCTTGTGCTTGTCCAAGTTATCCATTTTTCATATTTTCCTAATCTTTGCTGTGTCCTCTCTGTCAAGCCATAGAAAGGGCATAAAAAGCATTTACAGTGGTGTCATTTATAAATGGGAAGGACTATGACAGCGTAAGATCAAGCACAGCTTTCTGAGAAGGAATGTTTCTGTGCATCAGCTCTGTCGTATCTGTGTTCAGGGTGTTTGTATTTCCATATATCTGTCAGTCTGTCTGTCATCTGCCTGCCTATCTTCCTGACTTACATGACTGTTGATAAATACGCTCCATTGGTGATTAAAAGGAAGTGACCTCATAAGTTTGTCTTTTCAACCACAAAGGTTTGCTTGTAACGTGACATTCCATCCTATTACTCTGGTTTACACCAAATTCAACAACTTGTGGCCTGCAGATACTCAGTATAAAGAGCAGAAAGAGACTGACCTTGACAACCTCATTTCTCATTCCTTTCTTGTTATAGGTAATATAGCTGAAAATGTGGTTTTAATTATAGTACTAATGAAAACTGAAAATCCAGACAGACACTTGACAAACTCTGGTACGCTTTATATTACATTTGTGCTAACTACAAAGTATCCAGCTGGGTGTAACATTATATCTCTTTTCCTTGAGCATCCGCCTGACTTAAGCTGTATAATTAATGTGTACTTTGGCTGGAGGTCAGCTTACAGTTGGTTTTTTAGAATTTTTACATTTTTTAAGATGTTGTAATGAAACGAATATGTTTATTACCTCTGTGCCTGCATTCCCCGGGGGGAGTTAATACCTGTGGAGGAGCACTGGCTGGGAGAACTTGAATAAAATGCTTCTGCCAGCTGTCTGATGCATCAGAAGTCTGTTTTCAAAAGTAGGTGTAAAAAATGGAATCAAAGAATGTCACATCCACAGGTGTCTTTAACTTTGATTCACCTCCTTTGTATAGTTTGTTGATTTTAAGTTATGACACAGATACACAATTGCCCAAAGTAGAATTTTTTGAAGGGATTTCTTTTGTTTCTTTTCTTTTTGCTTTGGAAAGCACTTTGTTTTCGGAACTCACCAACGAGAAACTGATGTTCTCAACTAGAGCCAAAAGCACTAAAAGCAGGTTCCCTGCCAAGCCCCACCAGTGCACCTTCATCCTGACCTGTCTTAACTCTGCTATTCCAGTCGGGCATCCGGCTGCACCAGCATGTGTATGTAATCGTGTTAAATTAAATACTGCTTTTCATGATATGGACAAGTGCTCTCTTGGGACCAGGCTGAAATTAGCTTTGAAGCAATTTTATTGTGATGTAAGGCAAAGTTGAAGTTGGGTTGCAAATGATAAAAATCCAAAGACTTGCATTACACTGCTGTTTTCAAGGACCTGTTGTGGAATCTGAAATTTTTCTTAACAAAAATATTAGTGTGATTCTTATGCCAAACTTCCAAACAACCATTTCTGACATGAAAGGAAACGGCTGCAGTACAGCCGCATTCGCAGTGGGGGCCTCAAGGTGTTACTCTTAGAAATGAATGCATAATGATTTTCAAATGACCTTTTCTGGCATGTTTGTGTGGTTATTAATGTGGTTTGATGTTTTGTGCGAATGCACAAAGAGCCGATCTACCTAGCCTATCTGCAGCTGCGTTTTAACTTGTTTGCTGATCCAGATGATCTGAGGAAATTTTGATTTTTCTCTAACAACAGCCCTGAATTGTTTTTGCTTTCTCTTTTTGTGATCACAAACCCAAGCATGGATGTGAAAAAAACAGTTTCTTCTGAAAAATTATTCATGAGCAACTTTGCTAACGTTTAACTAATTTTTGGAAGACAAACTTAAGTCCAACCAATCAAAAGGTCTCCTCAAAACAGTATAGCTAACAGGTGGTTGTTTTTAAAAATTGTCTTTCTAAAAATTATTGGTGGCTAGAGTTGCTTAAAGGCTGTACCTTGTCCTGGAAGATATTTTGGAAAATATGATGCTAAAGTGATACATTTCCTTTGTTCAAAGGAGAGTATAGATGTTCGAAATAGCAATCTTCTTATACATTTGTGTTCCAGAAAAGCTGAGAAGCCTTGCCCAAACTCAGGCTCTGTAGGACCAAGTGCTATACTGACATGCACAGTAAGAGAGAGCCTTTGTTCCAAGGGCCTCCAATCTAAAGGGACACCATAGGCAAATCCCAGCCCCTGTTTCTACCACAACTGCTGAACTGGTTTCCATAGTGTCTCCTGAGTGCCTGTTTGGCATGAGGGAGATGCACCGGCATCAATTAAAGGCATTTCCCGTCTCAAAGAGGAAATAACACCTAGTCTCCAGTTAGTAAACAGTTCAAAAAATGAATTAAACCAGATGTTGCTGAGCTCTTGGTATTGACACACATGGTAGTGCAGCCTTTAAAGTGTCCCTCCTGTGGCCCCTCTGGTTATATTAAGATCTTATTTCCATCCTATAAACATTTAGGAGAATGATTAAGCAACAGTACCCCATTCATATCCCATGTTATGCCAAGAAAAGTTCATGGCTGCATTGTTTCTTGAGTGAAAGTGTGCTGGATGGGTAATGTAATATTACTTATTTGTTATTCCATTAATTGTTACTAAACAGACTTGAAAGACAGCAGTACCTGAAACTGCTTAATGTTTAATTTTTGGGCATTATTATGGCTTGTTTTCTCCCCATGGTAATTTGGACTCTATTTCTCCTTCACCTTAGCCATTCTACTGAATAGTCCCATTCACCTTAGTGGAACTACTATAACTGGTATCTTTATTCTGATTTTATTCCCATCATCTGCTATTTTCAGCTCATGATTTGGAATGAAGGGATTGATGCTGAGGCACTAATTCTTTGGCGTCAAATACCAAGCACAGGCATGAGAATAAATTCATTTGTAGAATAGCTTGGCATTTGCTCAACAGTACAACACAAATTAATAGGGAACTTCAGGATAAAAAAAAAATCACAGAATCCCAGCACGGCAGGGGATGGAAGGGCCCTCTGGAGATCCCCCAGCCCAACCCCCCCGCTAAAGCAGGTGCCCCCAGAGCAGGGGGCACAGGAATGCGTCCAGGTGGGTTTGAATCTCTCCAGAGAAGGAGACTCCACAGCCTCTCTGGGCAGCCTGGGCCAGGGCTCGGGCACCCTCACAGCAAAGAAGTTCTTCCTCACGTTCAGGTGGAACTGCCCGTGCTCCAGTTTGTGCCTGTTGTCCCTTGTCCTGTCACTGGGCACCACTGAAAAGAGCCTGGCCCAGTCCCCTGGACACCCGCCCTTTAGATATCGATGAGCACTGGTGAGATCCCCTCCCAGCCTTCTCTTCTCCAGGCTGAACAGCCCCAGGGCTCTCAGCCTTTCCTCACAGCAGAGATGCTCCAGTCCCCTCACCATCCTCGTTGCCCTCCACTGGACTCTCCCCAGTCATTCCCTGTCTCTCTTGAACTGGGGAGCCCAGCACTGGATCCAGCCCTGCAGATGTGTCCTCCCCAGGGCAGAGCAGAGGGGCAGGATCCCCTCCCTCGACCTGCTGCCCACGCTCTCCTCAATGCACCCCAGGATGGCATTGACCTTCCTGGCCACAAGGGCACACTGCTGGCTCATGGTGACCCTGTTGTCCACCAACACTCCCAAATGGGTGTGTCTTTTCAAAAAGACCTCTTTCATAACAAACTAAAAGACCAGTTTTTGTGGGTGGGAGGTTGTTACTCTTCTTGAGAGAAGGTGCAGGCAGAAAGATTTGCTATACACCTGTGTCTGAGGGCAGTGAGACAGTGGGGTCCAACAAGGAGTTATAGTTCAAGGCTGGATCCAGCTGCGTTGTGGACTGGGGCAGTAAGCTGCCCTGTGGCTGTGCCTTTGCCATACAACCCAAAGAACATGCTGTGTGTTGGGTAATGCCTCTGTTAGATAATACTAACAAAGGAGGGAGGTACCACTTTCTTAGCCTTTCTCCCAAGAAGTCAATGCCTATAGGTGCTAACTTGTTAGCAGTGGGGGTGTTAGATGGTCCTGACGTGGAAAGGAGCCACGTGTTTTATAAGCAAGAACAAGAAACCTGTGGAACTGCTTACATCACATCCTATAGATGTGATGGATTCTCTAAATCAGGGCTGATGTTCGTATTGTATACTGCCATGCAAACATAAGCTGATGGGCCTCTGTGCTAGAATTGAGGGTAACCACCTGCTCAGATACAGGTAGTAGAAAAAACGTTTCTGTCTATTTGGGTTTCCTGCACTGCGTCTGGAGGACTCTAAGCTGTACCTGTGCATCTTTGTGTTTTGCCTTCCTTAGTGACAGGCAATGAGATGCTGATAGTTAGTTTGTTGAGATGTCTCTTCCATTTTCGTTTCCTTTTAATAACATAGGCACAGCGTTCCCACTGAATTTCTTGCAGATGGAAATAGTTTGCTCCAGTGAAGGCTTCAGTCATAAGTGTTCTGCATTTGGCCTCCTGTGTATCAGAATCACAAGATAAAGCTGTTCTGGGAACATGGGTAAAAGTGTTAAATTTTCTGATTTGCCCACTCATATGTAACCATATCACAGCATAATGCTTGTCATATGCTATACATGTCTTGAATTAATCATTTATTTATAAAAGTTACAGCTACAAGTAGGAAAAAAAGGGTCTGCATGACAGCACCTGGCACAATACATTTCATTTTAAGTTTTGGTTTGTTGAATTTGACAAGATGTTCATGCCTTCGACTTAGGTTGTGCAACAAATGCAATTTACTGGGGTAGATTTCTCAGATGGAGCAGTAGTTTTTATCATACAACATTTCAGAGCAATGGCTAGAGGAAAGTTGAGACAGTTTTGTTTGATGGGAACAATATTGGAAACAGCTAGATCTGTCCAGAGTAAAACCAAAAATCTATATGCCTTATGTTACTGCTGCCATAATTCTCTAGGAAATGAGATGTACCTATGCGTGTTCCCGAATGTTTTGTATTTAGATCTCTGATTTACTTGAGCTTGCAGAGCTGTGGAAGTAGATTTTTTTTTTTTGAAGTGTGGCTGCTGTTTGTATTTTATTGTGTAATGGGTTTCTTGTCTGTGTGGGGTACTGTGTGTATGAGTGTATTTATATGTGCCTATCTATGCGTATATGTTCTCAGTTGAAGCGTGTTGATAGTTAGGCTGCTGACAGGCAGATGCAGTCAGGTGCTTCGTTCTCTGACAGCAGTTTCATTCTCAAATAACAGTCTGCAAAACTTTATCTGCCGATACTATCAGCTACGCAAGAATGGACTCAAAGAGCAAAGGCAGGATGCAGTTCCATTTAAATTGGCAAGCACGGTTTTGGGCAGCCGGACAGCTCCCTTTTGACCACACAACTGAAGAAGATAAAAAATCGGAATTATCCCCAAAGTCACTAGCACTGGCTGCATGCTCCATGATACAGAGAGTAAAACGTCAGTGCTTGCCCTGAGGAGTTTACAGTCTAGATTACAAAGTCCGATTGTATAATATTTTATACTATGTGCCGCATTAGCTTGAGCCCAGAATTTTCTCTTGAGCCAATTTGTGCAGATTCATACCTGTTCTCTGTTAAGTTACTTTAATCAATATTCACGCAGTACTTAAGAAAGGAACACATGAGGAAGGACACTGAACACATTCTGTTCTTGAGCTCTGACTCTGGAAGAGAGAAACAAAATGTTTCCTAAATAGAACTCTGTTCAAGAAAACATATTTATACACTTTGTTTCCTGAACTGGCCCTTTTAAGTTTTGGAGCTGGAAGAGAGTAAGATTCTCAACACAGTAATCTTGGAAGTATAGTCATGAGTAATGGATCTAAGGATAGGATTTGGCACTAAACACTGTTCTAATGATTATATAGAATGCTATAGAACCAATTAAACCCTTCTAAAATTAGGGAAAAGAGGTACATTAAAGTAATATTCTTCTGTCTGCAAGACCTAAATGATATGATTTCTGAGATCTATTCTTCCATCTGTAAAGCACAGAGGAAAATAGTTCCTTTCTCCCATCGTCTGTCTGTAACTTTCACTCAGATTGCAAACATTTGGGGTAAATGCTGCTTCTTACTGTGTTTGCACAGCACTTAGTACACTGCTGCTCCAGTTTCAATTAGGGACTTCTGAAAATGTAATACTGCACAAGGATGCCAGGCAAATGTACTGTCACATTCTGCTACAGTGGTGCAGTAAGAAAATTGCTTTAAAAAGCACAATAATTTTTAATTTCACCAAGTGGTAGTTCTAATAGTAATGGCAGACAGCTCAGCACTAACCCGTGGCAGTGTGTATTCAGCATGGCGACAATACGCTTTCTGATATGTTGAATTACGATACACGCGGTGGCCCCTGAGTTACGTGTGGAATAGCTACGGTGCTAGCTGATGGGTTGTTTTGTACTTTGGATGCAGAGTTTTTATGATGGCCAATACTCTGAAACTCGTTCAGGCAGTAAATTTACTTGCCTTTGAGTTTACAAGGCAATAAACAGTTGAGGCCTTTGACCTCAACATTTACCAAATACATTTGCAGCAGTTGTGTTTATTGACAACTATTTATAGGGAAGTATTTTATACTGAATTTCACATGTGAAAGAGAACAGTTTAATTTTGCAGCTTATTCTTCTCTGATTTTGATCTCTACTTCCTGTCTCTTTGATTTACTTTAATAGCTGAAGATGTTAAGGTTAATGCTACAAAATACTCAGTTATTAACAAAACAATTAATTTAAAACTTTGTGCCATTTTTTAGAACTTTATTTTTATTTTGGAAGACTGAGATAAAGGTATACGCATGCTACATTTTGCAAGGCATTGTGTAAGGTTCATTTTACATTCTCTTATTAATGTTCATAGGCATTTTAGTTACTTGAAGACACTCCCTTTCTTAGAACATGAAGTGAAAAACCTGAAGATAACAAAAATAATAATACTTTAAGCTCCTTTTCCTTGATTTGTAGGAAGCTGGGGTTCTCACTATTTTCTGATGAATGATTAGCGTCGTGCATGTTGAGGCTTCTCTACGCATCCAGATTATCTAGTGACTGACTAGCGTTTGCTGTGTACTCATAAAGACCAAGAACTCTGTCCCACTCTGCAAAAAGCTCTGCAGTTGAGGATTCCCTCCCATTTAGGCATGTGTGGGATGGAGGCAATCAGCTGCCGTACCAGGGTTGTTCATAACCATAAGTGGCGGACCAGCTGGAATTTTAACCAGCATAAACTCACATAGTCCTGGATCTGCTCTAATTTATACCATGGGCTAAATGAGAGACTGCCAGGCCCTGAGATTACTGGAAAGCAGAGAGGTAACAGTGCTTTCATCCCTTCCTGCAACTGTCAGCTGAGCTCACACTAGGTGCACCTGAGTAACTGTTCCCAAAACAATCCCTGCTTTTGGAGTTGACGCTTTTAAAATTGCATTGGCCCTGATCCAGCCAAATACTTGAGTTAATGTTTAATTTCAGGCATGAAGCATGGGACTTCAGTGTGACTGCTCGTAAGCTTAAAGATAAGCACATGCTCAAGTTCCTTGTTGGAAAACTGCCAGCATACATTTTATCTTGCAGCATCATGCCTGTAAGATACTCATTTCAATCTGTTGCACTCTGATTGCATGAGTTCTTCTAGAAAAATGATTTCAGATGCTGTGGAATTATGGTCATTAATTTCCAAATAGCTCACCAGATTCTTGCCCCGTGTAAGTTGCTTCATGCCAATTTGCAACATTAGAGGATTTGCTGCAGGGTTTTGATCAGGAAATCTTTATGTCGTTTTGCAATTCAACATCTTTTTCCTTTTTGATGAAATATTTATCACCAGTATCTACAGATCAAGTGCCGCAACGTTATGAAATCTATAAGAAAATTCATATTTAACCAGATAGTCAGGTTCTTAGGTGGGTTACACCAAAAAAGTTTAGAAAGTAGTGTCCTATACTTCAATAAATCACTGTAAATGGATCCACAGTACATTGTCATCCAGTGTTGATTTTCATTCATGTGACATAAAGAAAATGGGTTTATTCTCTAGAGTGGGTTTGTCCACACAGGAAGAGATTCATATACAATATGTTTTATGTTTTCGGTGTGTTGAATGTTTAAACGAGTAAGAAAAATACTTTATCAGTGCAGCTTCAGCTTGCTTTGTGAATTATGTTTTAGGCCCATATCGCAGATTCACACACTAGAGATCTGTGGAAATAATATGAAATGGCACTTACTCATGTTGAGGTGCTGACAAACCCGAGTTGTGGGGCAGAACCCCACTTTCTTGGCACCTCCATTGTCTGCTTAATGAGGTGGCACTGATGTCGGGCTGGAATTAAGGTTCTCTGATATGAAGGTGTAGGGGAAAGCCCATCGCTTTTTTGGGTTGGGTTTTGGATGAGTACCAGAACCCTCTTAAGGAAATCCCGGATAAGAGTGCCTAGAAGGCTTCCTCAGTATGGATGTTTGGCTGAGTTTGCTGTAAAGCATAGAGGGGATACGGGCCCATCAGTCTGTAGGGATGAATGCATGCAGCTTCGTTAGACTGAATATGAGTCAAAGAAGAAAAACGACATGGAGGAGGACAAGTGGGGAGGGACATCACATTAGCAGCCTGACCGTATCACACTGTAAAAGGCAACTCCAGATCTGTCAGCACAACTGTGTGCGGAGCAAGCCAAGAAGCCAGATGCTGTTCCTGCCACTGAAAGACTATTTTCCACAGTTCAGTGCTGGGGCCTTGCAATGTAAATCCTTGCCCCATGTGTGGCAATGGGTGCAGGACGTTATTCCTGGCTAAAGTAGTGAATGCAGAAGAAAGGGAGAAATCTTGTGCTTACTTGGGCTGATTTATAAACTAAACCCAAATTAATTGGATTGCATAGTCTCCTTAAAAGAGAGGGGGGAAAAAAGGTGGTTTGTAACACTTAGTGATTTATATGTTTAGGTAGCAGCATCTGCCTTCACTATCAGTGTGCTGCTCAGCTGTGGTCCTCCCCACAAATTCTCATTTCTAAGAAAGCTTAAGAAATAAATATATTAATTTTAAAAGCAATTGTTAAGCTAATGAGAAGTGCATTTAAAATCACTGCTTTATCTGCTTCATCTTCCTTTACATTTAAAATAGTCTTCCTATTTTCCTTTGCATGCATCTATGCTAAAGGATTAAGCCTTCACATGGCACGCATCCTAGGTGGAGGAGTCATAGTCAAGAATAGCCTTTGGAGGCCAGTGGCCAGAAATCCCCCCTAATAAAGCCACAAAGCCTTAAGGAATTACAATAACTCTCATATATATATCCTCCTGGCCCGCTGGCTGCCCTCCAGGATCGCTCTCTGCATTGCTGTGAAAGGAGTCACAAAGGCGCTGTTCTTTGTGGCCCACCAAGGTTTACTCAGAAAAGCAACATGAGGGGAACTGGACTGTTAACATAAAAAGGTGCATCAAAGAGCAGCCGTTGGTCATACATTTGCTGTTGATTCTTTTTTTGATAAAACATGTGGGCTTTTTGTTTTGTATGTAGAAAATAATCTGCTTTCATGGAAATTTTTGGCTACATCCCAAAAGACATAATTTATGCTGAATTTTTTTTTTTATATCATTAGGGAGGTTATTGTTCAAAAGTCATTATTTTCTACTGGAAATTTGTCAGAAATGGCTACCTTTCCTTGACATTTTCAGAAAAGAGAAAAGCACTCACCATTGTGCCAGTAGCTTTAATAAGCTTCTGATATTTTCCTGGGGTATTCAGTACTTTTAGACTTTTATATTTTCATTGTGACCCTGAAATTTGGGGTGGGAGGGAAGAACCAGGTACTCAAACAGCTGGAAGAGGACAGAAAAAAGCACTGTCATGAGGTTTCCTTTGTGAAGCTTCCTAGCTAAAAGGAGTCGAATCCCAGCTGCCAGGAAATGGTTGTCAGATCTCATTGGTGCTCCACAGAAATTTTACACCTAGAAGGTGCCCAAAGGACAGTACAGAGTACCCTGCCTCCGTTATGGGCGCTGCCTGCAGCTCATCCAATCATCGTGCCAGCCTTATGTTATGGGTGACAGTGCTTTACACTGACAACTCCCTTCTGAATTTATCTCCAGCGATGTTTTGATTAATTTAGGGTGCTAAAATTGGAAAGGAAATGTATATGGGCCAAAAAAATTAAATGTGAAAGGAAACAAAGACCACTGATCTCTTGGAATCACCACCCTGCGATTACGCTATTTTGCCGCCTTCATCTTTTAATAAAAGGTCTGCAGAGGCAAAAGGCTGAAGGTGAAAACCGTCAGTGACATTCCTCAGTTTCCTCTGTGAAAACCATTAGAGACAGACTGTTGGTGTCACAAGGCACATATTAATATGGCTCTTAAAGCCTTAGCTCCAGGAGTCACTGCAAAGTCTAATGTACCTTAGCCTACTTGTCTATATTATTTACCCTTAGATTCAAGAAACCTTACTCCTAAATTTTTATTGGTTTTAATCAGAATTGATATCCCCAGAAGAACCTAAATGCTTTAAGAACATAGTGCACTGATATCTGTTCCAACTTTTAAACTGTTTTTAATTAGTAGCACTCCGTTCACTCTAACAGAAAGACATTAATTAAAAAAGATAGTGTTTAAACTATCCCCCCAAATCCACCAACAAACCAAAGATTTGTCCAGTTTCATCACCAGCCTTGGCAGGGCAGTCTTTTCCCAAGAGGCTGAACTTAACAGGGTGCATGGGATGCTAACAGATTTAGATTCTGGTAGGCCAAAGTGCAGGGAAATTAACTGAAAAGCCAAGCACACCCATAAAGAATGGTCTGGTGGGTCCCTCCCTATTTATTTTGAGGAAAACTTAGCTCAACTTAGCATACTGTGGTCATACCCTTGCTAAGGATAAACTGACATGCATTCTGTGGAGTTATGCCAATTGATCTCAGCCGAGGGTCTGCCCAAAGACACTAATTTGAGAAAGACATGTAACATGGGGTGATTTTCAGGACTATGCGCCACATAAGGAACACTGAAGGTCTTGCTTGTCTTTTCTAATGTATTAATTTCATATCAGTGTAACTCCATTGACTTCAGAAAGACCCTGTTGCTGTTTTACTATGTAAATGCAGTGTTTCCGTTTAAAGTAAGAAGGCATGCCTAGTTGGCGTTGTTTCGGGAGGCTGTAGCACTTGGCCCTAGGGTCATGCAGGGTGCTGCATGTGCTGCAAGAGGCTTTCCTAGAAGTAAACCACATTCCTCAGCTGCAAAGTAGTGCAGTAGCGTATTCTCTACGATTTAACCTGATGCCTGAGACGCATCGCGTGGCACGTTATGGGCTTTCCATTAAGCTCAGCTTTTGCACAGTGGCACAGGAGTGCTGTCAGTATGCCCTGTGCTCAACTTTGCTGGTAGCGATAACTGTATTTATCTCTGTTAATAGTTACTTTATATCAGTAGACAAACAATTCTTCTTCTCATCTTTTAATTCTTGTATTGTTAAAAATACCTGGAAGATATCAGTGTTGTACTTGCCAGTGATTCTAGCATTACGTTACATTAATTACACGCAAAGTAAGTAACACTGTCTATGGTGTTATCTGGAGCTTTACATTACAACACTGTGTTACCAGTTGGTTTTATCATTGTCGCTCTTCAGCTATTTGGAAGGAATAGCTAAATCCAGCTGCATTGTTTATGAGATTAGAGAAAGATACGTTTTTGTTGTTGCTAAAATTAAAAGTATTTTTCAAATTATACTTTGGACAAACACTTGAAATCCGGCGTGGAGGTGGAAGTTGTTCTGATGTCTGAGGGAAATGTCTTGGCATCCCCACAGAAATTTTCCCAAGTCTGGCCAAGCTATATGGCTCTCAAAAGATTTTAGTTCACAGATGTTTAGTAGAGTCTCGTTAGAATTTGGCAGCTAAATTCTCTGAACTTTCCATCTGAACTGAACAAATATAGTTTTCTCATAATTCCTTTTCTTTGCTGCTAGTGCTATCTCTGAAGTGTATAGGCAGGACAAATAAAAGGAAGAAGCACCTGATGGGAATTTCACTGGAGAAAATGGGAGGGAAATAGAAAGTACAGGTAGCAGGAAACAGAAAATTATCTGAGCGGAGGCTACTAATTCCGTTCTCACATATCTGTTGTGAAGACAAAGTTTTTACCCTATGTGAAGCACTTGGACACTATGCCAATAGGACCACAGGAATGCCTACGAGGAAATGAATAATTCTGTATTAAATGCAGAGTTTAAAGGCCATGTATAAGATAAAGCCTGGGGCTACATGTTGAATGGAAGAATAGAAAGAAGTATTGAATAACTGCTTGTTTTCTGAATGAGCGAGCGTTTCTACAGACAGCTATCTCCTTGACAACCCTAATTCTTTTCTCAAGCCGTTCCTTACCTCACAATGAATGAGGCGGTGGTTTGGTGGAAAAAAAATGCGCGTGATCACGTAATGAAAATCTGTATTATGAAGTGCACTCAGAAAACGACTGAACCAAGTTTGTACGGGCAACCTTAATTGTGGCATTTCCTAACTTCTGAATTCTTGGCATTCATTGTTATTGTTATTTTAACATAGTATTTGGATGTCATAAGTAAAAGTGATGCCTTCGAAGCTTGTATTTAATCCTCAGCTCCAGTGAAGCGTTCCTAATCTTTATCTGAATGAGCCTAAAGAGGCTTGTTTGTCAGACTTAGAGTCAGTGACAAATTGTTTACAGCAGCATTTTAGAAAACAAGCCTCATGCCAAGTTACAAATGATCTTTCAAGAATGCAAGTTTTGCATCTTGCCCCTGCAGCCATGTGAACAGCCACCTGCACGCTCAGAAGACATTTGCCTGCAGAGCTCAGGACGTAAGATGTACAGTAACGTAGCTAGGATGTCCACGTGGATTTGAGTGGCTTTCTTCTGGAGACTGCATTTGCTTTTAATGCTTGAAATATTATGAAAGACCACATCTCATTTCCCTAGTTGTAGTAAAAGTGACCAGTCCCTTTGTCAGTTCAGTGGGAACACTAATGAGGGTCCTGGTTCAGAGACGCTTGCCATCTGTGAAATAGTAAAGCATGTTCTTATCGTTCTTATATCATTAAGGGCATGCTTAACCACACCAACTTAATGAGGAACATACATCTTTAAAGGTAATCACATACTTAAGTGCTCTGTTGAAAAGAGATTGATTTAAACCTGATACAACTCTAACTCATCTGGTTGACCAAGTACCTGTTCAAATTCCTTGCTTAACTAAAGGCCTGGTTTAGACCTTCTAGACATTGCTTTGAGCAACAGCAATGTGGAGCTGTATTGCTTCTCGCAAAATTGTAGTACTGAAATAGGGCTGAAAGACACCTGGGGAGGTTCTTGATTGCAAGGGTGCTCAGCCTGTGATCCACAGGCTGCATATTGCTTGCTCAAGAATTAAACCTGTTTGCAACCTGCTGCTTCTTTTCAGGTAGCAACTCGGGAGCACATAAAGCATGGACTCTTGGCTTCTGGAGTTTTTGGGTGGTGGAAACTCTATCATCGCGACCCCCATTTTCCTTGTGGGGACTTGCGTTCTGTGAGGTGCATGATGCCAGAAGTGAGCTCCTATGAAGCATATCAGAGAAATGTAGGCTACCACCTCTGGAGCAGTTCATCGGGCTTGCAGTGTGCATCCTCCTGATTCGCCCTCCGAAAAGAAGGTGGCAATGGGAAACAGGCTGTTCAAACCAATCAAGCAGCACATCCATGACTTTCTTTTTCCCAAGGGTAAGCTGGGGTGCTTAGAGGCTTTCCTGTATGCATGGGCATGCGCAGAAAACTGAGAGACCCAGTAAGTTCCATTCCTGTTATTTGGGCACCCCAGATCTTGAAGGGAAGGACAGGAAAAAATGGCCCATCCAGCCAGTATGTCTGAATATTACTCACAAGGTTGCTTTCTTGCTAAGATGGGACCAGTTATACCTACAGTTTTCCTGACACTTTCATGTTTATACAAGTTTTTTTTTCTGTCATTTTAAAATAATTACTGCTTTTTTTTTAAACTAGTATCTCAGAACAAAGGTATGAAATTTTCCTCTTGTCTATAAACACTTGCTGGTGTGTTGTGTCAAGGGCAGTAAACACGGTATTCCTGTGTATGTTGTAAGTATCACAGTGCAGAGACACATTTGGCCAACAGACTGTGAATCCTCGTGGGAAGTGGCACAAAGGTTTTCCAAACCTCAGAATTATATATTGAAAATAATTATCTGGAAGGTAATAGTCCCCCAGAATGGACTAATAGCCTGTCAGGTTTCGTGTTTCCTTAAGTCACTTTTTAATTCATAAAATATTCTAAACCAAATATTCTGAACAAAATATACTGTGAACCAAATTGGGTTCTCAAAAATGTCGGCTCAGGGGATCAAGCTTTTCACTCCAAGTTTTTACCTGAGGCTGGCTTCTGTTTGTCTTTCTCATTTGGATAGCCTGAGTGAATCAGGTGAGCAGACTTCTGTTGCAGGAATCAGTTTGTGTTTACTCTGTTAGCAGAAATGCGGTGAAAACCTTAGTGAGGCTGGTGGTAGTATAAGCGTCCAGCTGCTAAAATACAGATGTTGTACAGCTAAACTGGATTGATCCAGAATGGTATTTCACTGGCAAGGTTTAGCATTCTTAATGCAAAGTGAACCCTTGTAGTAGGGCCTCTTATACTGTAGGTTTTGTACTTTAATGAGGTAGATGTTTAATCAATTTTAGGGTATACTGGTATCTGCATTTTGCATATGTTTCAAATAACAATGAAATTTATACGCAGATGAAGTAATTGAAGCATAGCCTGATTTCAGAAGGGCGCACAGTCCTTACTGCAGTGTAATTTGAAGAGATTGGGGATCAATCAAAGTGTTTCAAAATTAAGAGTTTTCTGCAGCTGGGACACTCCCAAGTTGAGCTACTTTGGTTTCAGTTTATAGCTCAAATTTTTTCCCCAAGTCAAATGGTTTATTGTACCCAGGATTTTTTAACTGTCACATCTGAAAATAAAAAGTATCTTTAAAAACCTGATATTCTGTAGAGATCTAAACCCACATTGAGCTGTGTGACCCAAACATACGCTGAACTTTAATGGCAAGAAGTTTAAAATTTAAATCCAAGTCCACATTTCATGTAAGTTCCTATCCTTATATGTCAGAATTTGAATGCAATATTCAGCTAAAATACCTTGGAATTTGTCTTTGCTTAACTGCTCTCACACAAGTCACCGCTCTGGCAATTATTTTTTGCCTCTAAACATGATATTAGCTATTGTTTAGCAAATAACCCTTATCCTTACAGTGGTTCATACCACACCATTTGCTTTTTATCTCTATCTTCAAACTCTGGTGTATTTGAAATTCACGTATGGATTGCTGGGCCAGAACCATTACCAGATTTTCACAATGTTGCTTTACAAATCCTCTTCCTTTTGCAGTAAGCATATTTTCAAACTTTCTCTGCTAGGAGTGTATTATTAAGTTATTCCCTGCAGTCCAGTTTATGATATGTTTTCTGGCAGTAAGTAACACCATGTATTGTGGGGAGTTCCCCATGGAACAGGAGCTATTCCTTCTGGGGATAAAAGAAGCAGACTTCGACCATCAAGATCTGATCCAATACCAACTAAGTACAGTGGAGGTCTCTCATCATTCAGCAGAGCTTTGGATGTGGTTGAAGAATAGGACGAAGTAATCAGGAGTAAGACCTAAGACAAAATTGCATTTATCTATAGTTAAAATGTTTAACCGTATCTCAGAATAATGTAGATTGTGTTGGGTTCTGAATTTTATAGTTGACAATTAACTTAGACTCTTGCTACTAACAGAGACCCTCATCTGAGTCAACGATGAGTCTTAAATGCACTGCTCTAATATTCATAGGTGGGTTTCATAAAAAAATTCCAGTAGTCCAATATAGACCAATTCTCCAATATATTTTCAGACTAATTTTATTGCTTTTATTAATACATACATATAAAAGATATTTTGTTTATAGCTAAAAAAAACCCCGCAGTAAAAGCATCTTTGTGGAAACAATAAGCAAAAGAAAATGGCAGAAGTGGATGGAACGGAGAACACCACGGTTGGTAATAAGCAACGGTTACTTACATGGGAGTCATTATGGGATCGAGCCCTGCAGTATAGATTCTGTAACAGACATACACAAATAAAACTATATTGAAGGAATTACACTGAACAGGAAAGCATAGTTTAGTTTTAATGATATTTTCAATAATTTGGAACAAACCAAAATGATTCAGTGGATTTTCTGCAAGTTTTTACATGGTTTTCTATTAAAATTTTCTTTCCCTTTTGAAATGTTACTTAGCATCCCGCCTATTAATTTAAACTGTTGTTAAGCAGTGTTTCATTAGGAAAGTCTTAAAATAAGCTGTGATGTACTGTATTTTTCAGAATAACATCTCTTTCAGAGTGCCCTGCTGAATGGGGTCTTGTTAGATACAGGATGCACATTTTCAAAATTCCTTCAAAAGGACTTTATTTTAGGATGACATATGCGTTTCTGAAAGAAATTCTGATATATTTAGATCTTGATTAGAAGTAAGAATAAATATCAGGTTCTGTAATGGGACATAGCAGCTCGCAGCTGGCGTGACACTCTGCACTTACCACTATTTCTTTCTTTCTTTCCCTAGAGTTATTATTTATTTAGGTTTTTTCCCTCACCTGCTTCTTACGCAGGCCATCAGCGGGAGCTCACAGCATACCATCCAGCTTACACCGCAGAACAGGTGCAATCCAGGCTGGCGGTGGGGTGAGTGGCTCTGCTCCACGCTTGTGTTCCCTCCTTTCTGAGTGCCTGCCGTGTGGTGTATTTAGAGCTGTGGTAGTCCTGCACTCTCTCCTATCTGCTCAGAATAGACAGGGGTTTTTTCTGAGCCCTTCTGTGCTGCTGGAGTAGCACAAAGAGGCTAGCGTAAGGGGTGGAATGGGGGCCACTCCTCTCTGGATATATTCACTAAACCTTTCAGTTTGCTGGTGGCTGTAGCTCAGAAGTACTTGCCATGAGCAAAATAAGAATTTTAGAATACTGTTTACAGGGTAAGTTAAGCAGGGAAGAACTCCAAACAAAACCACAACAAATTATTTAGCAAAATAAATATCTTGAAAAGTGATCTAAATTGTCCCCTTTTGTGCAGCATTGATGCAGTTGTATGGTAAACACACAAACAAATTACAAAGTCCATTCAACTCTAAAAACAAAAAGAGAAAAAATTTTCCTCGTGTGAAATATCTGACAGCAGCTACCTATCACATACACAAGGAAGACAAAGGTTAGGAATGCAGCATGCTTTAGAACAGAAGATTCTGTGTTTTGTCTTTTATATCAATAAATGAAAATAGAATTTTGTGGTTAGAATATGGCTTTAAGTGCATAGATAAGAGCCCAAGTAAATACTAGCACTCCTCCATTCCTGAGGGAAGTTGGTGGCCTGCCCATATAATTTGCTGATAAAGTCCCATCTGTTAAAACAAAGTACTGCAGCACTAGTAATAAATTTCAGGCAAAGACCATGAGAGGTTATTTTTGCATGACAGTCTTTGCTGAGCTTTATTTTAAACCAGAAAAAGTATTTGAAACTGAAATAAAGATTATAATACCGGCTTTAAGTTAGCTTTACACTTTTACAGGGCAAACGAGAAATCCTGCTTCACTTTATTTCACGGGTAAACAGTGTCGCATGATAAACTGTTAGGAGAATAAAGTCATAAGGAAAACTCTGCTTCACAAATGACATACGTAGAAAAACAGCAGATGTCTGATGAAGTAAAGAACCGACTTATTGCCAAGTCTTTGGAAAACAAAATTAATTTCCTTTCGTCTTTGATAATGATGATGTAATGTAGTTAATAGGAAGAGCCTGCCATGCTCATGGAGTTATTAAAGAAGAAATGTTAGACATGCAGCAGGTCAGAAATATGGGTTTACTTACCAGTGCCATTTCCATGAGCGTATTTATAGATGTGGAGGAAAAAGAAAGATGATAGTGGTGTAGAATGTTGCTTTTTTGTCTTATTTGAAGTGTAAGAAATGTGTAATGAAACAAAACTTGTGGATGTCCTCTTAATGAGTTCAGAGTTCTGCTTGTTCAGTGCAAAGAAGAAAACTCTTTTTGGTAGGCGACTCTTTTCTGCTGAGATCTTACTTCAAGGAAAAGAAAATATTTTTCTAGAGTGAAATTAAAAAATAAATAATTTGCTTTCTCTTTTTCCCTGATCACGGTTCAGCCAAGTGAAGATAGTGGATGAGTAGACACGGCCTTGGCTCGTTTACTGGCTAGAAAATATCTCAGCGACAACAGCAGCAAAGAGAGCGTGTTCTTCCTAATTTTCAAGCACTTAATTTTGTTCCTTAGATTCTAACAAAACGGGATAGTGAGCAGATGTTGCTATATTTATTTGCAATATCTCCTTTGGTCACTAGATGTCCCTGCATGCTGTTGGAGTAACTGGCAGGGTGTGGTTCCTCGTAAACAGAAAAGGTAAAGCTACAACTAAAGCTGTGAAGATTCCTTGAGAGTAAGTAGGAAGCTGGCCCGTTTAAGGACATTTCGTGATCTTTGTGCGCACTTAAATGGTGGGAGAGGGAGTGCTGGAACGTACTGTAATTTTACCATAGATACAGAATGAAAATTAGATTTGTTCCTGGAAACCTTTGAGGAGCTACTTACTGGAATGGTTGAAGCAGTCAAATGTGGTTTGGCAAAGCACTGGTGACTGAGTCTCTTCCCCATAATAAATATTACGAGTATATGGAGGTGGTATTTAAAATTGGAGGTTCACTGCTCAGACATGAGGATAACTGCAATATACGTATATATATACTTGTGTGCGCGCATATATATATGAGAGAGATCCCACAGTTCTGCAGTCATTGTAACTAATGTTGGTTTTAACAGTGTCCATGATAAGAGTCTCGTCAGTAAACTTTTATATTATACAGCAGGTTTCATATTATGTGGCAAGGCTGGGAGTAGCACCGCATTAACCAGAAACTTTGTGTTGACCTGTCATGTAGAGGACTTGCATCTATTTCTAAAATGTTTCCCTTTGAGTACAAAATGCACACATTTTGATAAATCTGACTGCCAAATTCTACCCTGGTGAATAGACATAGTGGTGTCGTCATCACTGGAGTCTTGTTCTCATGCAGGTTGTAGAATTGTTTTTTGTCTTTCTAGTACATAACCGTTTGCTATGTATGGCAGCCGGGACTCACTTGCTGGAAGGTCAGCTTTGGGGACAGCTGGGACAGATACGCTATCATCTAAGTGATATGACTTGTCAGGACAGCCATTGGGCTTTCTGATCAGCATTATCTGAACAGCTCGGTTGATGTGGGGCAAGCAGTGAACATTGTCTCCCAATTTCTCCAAGGCTTTTGATATGGTTCCCCACAGCCTCCTCCTAGAGAAACTGATGCGTTACGGTCTAGACAAGGGGTCTGTGCGGTGGGGGGAAACTGGCTGACAGGCCGCACCCTGAGGGTGGTGGTATATAGCTCTCTGAAACTGGCAAGCTGTCACAAGTGGGGTCCCCCAGGGTTTGATATTGGGGCCAATGCTGTTTGGTATTTTCATAAGTGATCTGGATGATGGGATCAAATGTACCCTGATGAAGTTTGCTGATGATACCAAACTGAGTGGGGAAGTGGACTTGGTCTTGCACCTGGAAAAACATAATACAGGAGTGCAGCACAGGCTGAGATCTACCCGGCTGGAGAGCAGCTCTGTGGAAGGGGACCTGGGGGTCCTGGTGGACAAACAGCTCAATGTAAATTAAGTGTGCTGCTGCGGCAAGGAAAACCAACAGGATTGCTGGGTTGCATCAACAACAGCATCACCAGCAGAGATAAAGAAGTCATTATCCCACTCTACTCAGTGCTTGTCAGGCCACACCTGGAACACTGGGTTCAGTTCTGGTCCCCGCTACCCAAAAAAGATGTGGACAGGCTGGAAAGGGTCCAGAGAAGGGCCCAAAAGATGATCAAAGGACTGGGAAGCCTGGCACGCGAGGAGAGGCTGAGAGAGCTTGGTTTGTTCAGCCTTGAGAAAAGAGGCTTAGGGGACACCTCATTGCCATGTTCCAGTACTTAAAGGGTGGCTGCAAAGAAGATGGAGACTCCATTTTTACAAGGAGTCACGTGAAAAGACAAAAAGACAAGGGGTAATGGGTACAAGTTACTCCTGGGGAGATTCCAATTGGACACAAGAGGACAATTTTTCACAATGAGAACAACCAGCCACTGCAATAGCGTCCCCAGGGAAGTGGTGGATTCCCCAACACTGGACACTTTTAAGGTTCGGCTGGACAGGGTGCTGGGCCATCTTGTCTAGACTGTGCTTTTGCCAGGAAAGGTTGGACCAGATGATCCTTGAGGTTCCTTCCAACCTCGTATTCTGTGATCCTATGAGCCTATGATTCTATCGTTACGTGCCTTAACTTTATCAATGTTTTTTCTCCACCATTAAAGATTTGAAAGTTGAGTGCAAATCACAAATACAGAAAGCAGAGCAAAACACTGCAGAAGTGATTGTGGTTTCCAATTAACAAGAGAAAAATAGTGCCAGAATTTAGTGTAAAATACCAAACATAACAACTCTCAAGAGAAAAATTACATGTGACAGAAACAGTTACCTTCAGCTGAAATCTATGCATGGGGACTACTAAACTGCTTTTAAAGTTGCATTTTATTTTTTGCATATATGACTGAAAGTTTATGGACATTTACTTTAGTGTTATGGACATTTACTTAGTGTTGGGCTTTTTGAATACCTACAAAATTGTTATGGTTATTAAAATACATACAAGCTGATGGACTGCATTATTAAGCTTGGCTATTCGGCCCTTTAGAGCACACCTGCCAATGGATATTTAATTCCAAAAGAATCAGTTAAAGTTCAACAAACTAATTTTGCAGTGGGTTGCTCATGCAGAGGTGAGACCTGCAAGAATGCCATCAAAATGTTAAGAGCAATCTTAGTTCGCTTCACTAAACAGGGTTTCAAGAGTGAGTAATATTGCTGTTGCAGACTCAAGCAAGTACTTTGTCCTGGGAAGCTGTTTTTCTGCCCGTGGAATCTCAAAGTCTTTAGGAAATGAAAATTTGAAGGTTCTCTGTCATGTCCCTGATGAGTCCAAACCTCTCTGTCCCCTACCTCCCCTCCCACAAGTACTGTACTGTAGGTAAAAGAATTCAAAAGAATAATTTCTATTTTGCGGTATTTGTTTAGATTAGGGGAACCGTGGCTATCCAGCTGGAGCAGTGGCTCGTAAAATAAGACCAATCCTTTGAAATTCTTGCATTTAGTACAGGTTTGTTCTAATTTCAGCTGGATAGCTAATTTTTTTTTATTGTGCTAATGGGCTGTCATGCATATGTGGAAGCCATTTACCGCATGCCCTAGATGGAAAGAGACTCATATTTCAGCTCTGAATATTTAACACTTAATAAGGTAGCCACCTGCTTTTAAAGTTATTCCAATACATTTGAATGGCCTTTACTACTCATTGTGAATACCAGGATTATTTTTGATCTCCTGTAATGAAACAAATAACCAAACCAATTGAAGCACTAAATAAAAAAAAAATCTAGCCCCTCTATTTTTCAGAAATTCAAACAACTTTATAATAGCAGCTTATAAATCACTTAGAAGGAGTTCTGTAACTTTAAAAGCCAGGCCTGCATATAGCGAATGCTTGTTCATCTCAACTTGACACAGTGAAACTGCTGAGTGCATAGAGGGGGGAGGGCAGGTGCTGTGCTCTGGTCACCACCCAGCACTGCCTGTTCTCTTCAACCCTGACCAAAGCTGCCTGGAGCATTCCTCTTGAAACCTCAAACCAGCAGAAATGATTCTGTGCATCTGTTCCACTTTGCCCCCAAATTTTGTCATGGCTCATGAACCTGCATCTGGGGAGCATGAAGTACAAGCCAGAAATTGGCAGGGAGGTATTGCGAATGTGGCTCGAAGCCATGTACTTACTCCTCACTTTGGAGCTGGCTGCTCAGGACTTCAAACAGCTTGAGAAGTCATCTGATTTACAAGGGTTGGCATTGCTGCAGGGACAGAATTAGGACTGTGTGGTGGTTTGTGTGGGGGAAGTGTTACCTTAATTCAGCATTTCCTGTTTCTCTAGTTTTTGCTTTTGATTTTGACGATGAGTGTACAGGACAAGAACATGATTAATACCGTATTCTCAAGCTCCAAGATGCCAGCCTTTTCTGTGCAGTGCCAGCAAGGCCGGGGACTGCTGAGGTAAGTTTTCCCTCTGGGAATAGCCACCCTATTGCCATTCCCCAGTGCAGTCAGCTTGCCAGGTTAGCACTCTCCTGTCCGCTTAACTGCATCACCTTTGGTGCTTATCTGCAAAACAAAAAAAAAAAGCAACACTTCTTCCCAGCTTCAAAGCATGGTAGTGCATTGATTGTGTAAACGAGGGGAGAGAAGTTCATGGAGGGACAGCTCCCTTTGGTTTGCTGTTTATTGGGTGGGTTGAGCTGTGCACTATTCCTGTGGAAAGAAAGATTTAGGATGGGGTTGGACAGGAAGGTGGAAATGCTTGTGGCAGCCTTGGCTACAGCGGAAAATGTTCTACCGCCCGGCAGCTCTACTTGCAGAGCAATAATCTTTGTTCTAATGTCAGCCATTGCAGTGTCCTTGAGAAGAGAACTCTGGAGCAGGTAGCGGTCTTTTAGACCATTTCTCTTTAGGTCATTTGGTGAGAACTTCAGAGAGGATTTTATGGTAGTCGGTGTAATAGCTACGAAACAATCCGCCTGGCGTTACTGTGGGTAGGAGGGTGTGCTGCGGCCTTTGGTACCAGCTGGAGGTTTCTTGATGCCGACGCTCAAAGTCCAAATGGGCTGCAGTGCCATAGCCAGATGGGAAGTGAGGAAGGCACTTATCCCTGAGGCCGGGTCATCACGTGGATGTAATGCAGACTTTTGGCTTGTCAGGGAAGGTAGAAAGCATTTCTCACAGATGTTGCTGCGTGAGAGCACAGTATCAATAAGGAGTCAAGAAAGCTTCCAGAACGTGGATTCTCTTGATAATCTATGAGCATGTGTCCTTGCTCTGATGGAACCGCAGTGCTCCTTGGAGCATTTCCCTCTGCCCACAAGCCTAACCTCCGTCCTGCTGAGTCTTAGCTTCAGCCAGCTCCTGCTCTTCCACGTGCTAATCTTGGCGAGACGCTGGGACAACTGAATGTCTCTTGTATTATCCTGGGTTGTAAACAACAGACAAAGCTATGTGTCATCTACAAGCACTCTAATCCAAACAGTGGCGTGAGCGCCTGTGCACCGTTGGGAGCATTTTTGTAGTGTGTTAGGCATGCTAGGGGGACAAAGGATGGTCAGCGTGCCAAATATCTCTAGCACAGACAAGGCTTAGACACGTGTGTTGGACAAAAGCAGAGCAATCGTGGCAGAATTACTTAGTAAAGCAGCTTGAGTCATTTCGGCCACTCATAGTTTTCTTTCTTTCGATGCAGATAAGTAAAGAGAATGAAGTTTTTTAAGAGAATGGTTCCCCTTTGAGGGAGCTGATGAATGCTGGAAGAGGCTGGTAGCAGTGAGGGACTGTCAGGAGTCATTGACGATGTTAGCAGAAAAAGACCGTTTTGCTGCTTTGTGCTGTTATTTTGATTAAACTTGCTCTTTTTGTATAAAACTCAGGATTTTTGTGAAAAAATAATTTTTATGGTGTTGGAATTTGCTGTCCACTTCTGGAGTGAACCAGGGCTTTTCTGAAGCAGATGAGTTACATCAACTCATGGGTCATATTTAGCCTTTTTACCCTTAAAATGAAAAAGATTGAAATCTGGGTTTTGTACAGCAGACGTTACTAAAACAAGGAGAAAACTTGGTTCTTTTCCTGAGTTTTGGAAGAAATCTGATATGTAATATTTAGGAATTTATTTTACCTCTGTGCCTTTCTTTAACCATCTGTAAAATGGGAATAATGATACTGGCTATGTTATGTCAGGTGTTTTAGGACGAATGAGCCAGGTAATGAGTCAGAAGCTAATTGTATTGGAGTATCTTTCAAAACCCTGAATCTGACAAAATCCTAATGGTACAAGGATCTGTCATCCTCTTTCATTCCTGGTATCAACCCCACGCAGAATAATTTGAAATTCTGTTTTCCTTAGGAAAATGTGCTTTGTTCTAACTAGCAAGGGGCTAAACACAACTTCACAAGTAAGAGCATTTTTCTTCTAAGGGCGAAGAATGTACAGATTCTGTATCAGTCGCTGTCACTTATTTGCTTTTTAAACAACTCGTCCCTGTCCGTAACAGGGAACAAATTATCTTGAGCAACACGACAGTTTATGTATTTTCAGTATATTCATCTTTCCAGAGAAGACATAGCTTGAGCTTTTAAAGCAAGAGCATACAATGTGTCGTTGTAGTCTTTAACAGTCCTCGTGTGCTCCGTTTTCGCACACCAGCATGAGTAGTTATCATCCTCTTTCTTTTGAGTCACACTCACGTTGGGCAGTGAAAGGTTTTGTGTGGGATCAGCAGGCAGTGCCTTGCTGTCTCGTGGACAGGGCACAGAGCAAAAATAGGTGAATTGGGATCCTGCTACTTGCCTTTGCTCCATGGCAGGATTCCTCACAAAACATATATCCACAAAGCCCACGGTTAGAGCTGATAGGAGGGTTGTGGTGCAGCCAGAGACATATACATCGTGTACATTATGCCTCGCTGCTTCCTCCGCTGTGTCTTCCTCTGTATTCTGTGAACGCCGTAGGAGAGAACCCTCAGTGATGTGCTATAATGTTGTGTGTGCGTTGCGCAGGCTCTTGGTGCAGGAATGCTGACACAAACAAAAAGGAGATAACTTGGAAATTCTATTGCTCCGTTTATGTTATTATTGTAGTTAATGGTCTGTCAGCATTTCCATTATAAATCCCTATTTTCAGGGTTTTATAACTCAGCCGTAAAAATTCTCTCCAGGCTGAATTTGGCATGTGTGTTTTCAGCCTGAGAGCACATGTGTTGTTTTTTTTAACAAGGTTTTTTTTTAAGAAAAAAAGAACTGCATTCACAATTTTTAAGATATAGAATTGCCAAAAAAAAAAAAAAAGGAAACAAAAAGAAAACATAAACATTGATACTTGAATAAGAGCAAAACCCATGAGACAACAATATGGTGCAATAATAATAGACTGAGGATGTAGGCAAACCGAGGACCGTGCAGAGACCCCTGCACATAATAGACTAGAAGTTCTCTTTCNCAAAAAATAGGTGATTGGTTACAGATGCTTTCTTTGCACTCATATAACTCAAAAATTGCTGAGTTATTTCAGCTGTAATTGTGGGTATGTATAAGGTTAAAATGGTGAGTTTAGTACTATTCCTCTCTTTATGGTGTTGGTATTTGACAAGCAAATAGAAAACAGACCCCAGTACTGTATACACTCACGTATAAGCTGACCCGTGTGTAAACTGACCTCCCAAACTTGCCCCATGCTCCCGTCGTCTAGGCCAGATTGTTTCAGTGTCAGCAAGGGTGGGGATGCAGGGAGTGAAGAGTGGGGGATAAAATTTTAGATTTTGGTGAGTTTCTTTATTCTGTTGCCTCCAATAGGCCTGGGCTGGTCCACAGTCGCAGGATCTACGTCAACCAGGTGGTGTTATTAATGAAAAGCTACAACAGACACATGTTCCCACACGTTCTGAGTCTCAGCTTTGTCCATCTTGTTTGCAGAGGGACTACCCTCTGTCTGAAACTCACTCCAGAGGAGTTTACACAAAGATGAGTGTAAACCACATGTTTTACACTGAAGCATCTGAAAGGAAAAGAAACAAGGGAGAAGACCAAGAGATGATGTCTGAATTCTTTGCTGTCTGCACACACAGACTTTTCCTCCTAATCTCCCCACAATACCCGCGGTTCTCCATGTACGCTCATGCACCGGTGCTGGACCAGAAAAGGTGACCAGCATTCAGATAAAATTTTATTTCAGAATCTCACTTCCCCAGATCAGTTTACTTCCAAATGAATTGATTACCTCCAAACCTGACTCTGAGAGCAGGCTGCAGTGAAGTCCATAGATTTTTTTTTTTTGTAAGGTGCTTTCTGAGTTACATTTTATTGTGCCTAAGAACAGAACATTGTATGCCTTCCCAAGAATAAACAGTTTCTTTCACACTAAGAGAAAGCGTACAAGAAACTGCAGCAATCCTATGTCATAATGATTCCTGCCATTATTGTACTTGGGCGTTCTATAAGCGCTGGTGTCTATAAAAGTGTGTAAAATTATGATTGTGAAAAAGTATAATCGGATTTGATTTTTTTGCATCTTATCAGACATATCTTTTTGTAAGTACTCAATTCTTTAAATTTTTGCTATCCATATTGAATTTTTTTTCCATGATGTTTTTAACATCTTGTGATATATAACATCCCATCATATCTTAAACATTCCTTTACATCAGTATGAAAGGTCATGTACTTGGGCTGTTTTTCATTTCATGAACATCTGGGTTTATGAGATTAACAGAACAGTATACCATTGCCTTCTTTTTGGTCTCTTTTATTAATAACTTGTGAATAACACTTGTCTTCCACCATGTGGATTATACTTCTGTTGGGGCAATTTCCTCAACATAATATGGCTGCTAGTTAACCCCTTACTCACAACTTGCTGCTGTTACTAGCTCAAATGCATTTCTTTATATGTTCAAATGTATAGTCCTGTGTTTTCATGGGGCGGGAACAGTTCATTTGCCTAAACATAGGCATCGAGCACCATTTCACATGTAAGGTATCCCACCTGGCCTCCAGCTGTCGCTCTGGGGAAGGCATGGGTCTCCTGTACGTGCTCCGTTATATCTGCCAGTGCTGTGCAAATGTTTCTGATACTGCAAGGTATTTTCAGTGTCACTAGAGGCCCATGTTTACCTTAGAAACTTATTTCTATATTCACGATGAGCACAGTCAGGAGTCGGGGTCTTCCACAGTGCAATAGGAGTGCCACGTGATTTCTGGTTAGCAAAGCCATGAAACAGGAATGAGAGTCATTCAAACGGTGTGCCAGTAAAGGCTTTACCTGAGCATGTGGTGGTTTTATATTCTACATAGACCACACAGGTAACTTAGTTGCAGCCAGCCATATGGGACATGGAAGGTGATCTGAAATAATCTAAAAGGCCAAAAGAAGCTTTTCTGTGCATAGATATGTGATAATTTTTAAGTTCTGGAGGAGCTAACATCAAATTTTTGTGGTGTTCCCTAGCAATGGTGTAAACCTCTCATTGCTTGTTGTGTAAGGTGTGATTGTTGTGTAAGGTAGCAGACTGTAAAGCTCTTGCTGCTGTGGGAATGAATGATCTTTGTCCAGAGATTTGGGCAGGTTGGCAGCTGGGAAAGGAGAGAGAAAGAAAACATGGGGGGTGGGTCTGAGAAAAGGTTGTTCAACTTGATAAGGGCTGGGACAGTGCTACCCACGACATGCCTTTGATACTGTAACACGGGTAAGAGGGACCTTGAAGAAATACCTGCTTCCCGTCTATGAATGTCAGTGTTTTCTGTCCCTCCATAGCCTATGCAACATACTTGCAGGTAGTCTCTTTACATATGCCTTCTCATTCTCTTTCAGATCTTTTGCTATCATCACTATCCTCATTTCCTCTGTGCAGCCATTTTCCTAGCTGTCATGTTTACAAACAAATGAGCATTTAGGTCTTAAGAGTCCGCAGCTATGTCCTAATTGGAGCATTCGTCTTATGGGAAAGGCACTTATTTTATGTCAGCCAGTAACAACACTCAATGGCCTCATTGTTTATGGCCTCCTGCATTTCCTCCTGCTTCAGTTCAGTCAGAACTTGGGCAAACTCATAGAAAATGTATAACAGTTTTTTACACAGAAAACCTACGTGAGGGAAATGTCTATAATTATGGCTATCTTTTAGTAGAGTTTAACTGTCAAGAGTGTGGAAGAGTTGGTTCTACACCTGTGGACAGAAACATGCTAAACAGTTAGAGAACAACAGAATTGGAGATTCAGAAGTTCCATAGTAGGTCACCAGTCTTTTATGCCCTTATTTCTTCTCTTTCATCTGTGTATTTATTGTGTGCATTGTGTACAGTATTGTATCTACCATAGCAAATTCATGGGTTTTGGCCACAAGATGGCATCTGATTTCATAATCTTCCTTTAAAATATTTTTTTTTTTCTGTGTTGATGGAGTAGTGCCCAGTTTTCTTGCACCAAATTATAACCTACTTTCCTTTGGCCTTAGGGAATGCCTTCAGGTGCAAATGCAGTATAATTTTCTGTGGCGTTCTTGGTTCCTGATAGTTGGAACCACCAGCAGAGGTGATGGGTGATGGGTGACATTTGCTGTAAATCCTATGCTCTGTAACCCCTATCCTCCACCATTCCTGGGTGTCACTGCTGCTTCTGTTATGCTGTTATGATTGTTGCCTGGCAAATGAGAACTGACACAAAAGCTTCAGCTCATTTCATTTGTGAAATGATCCAAAGTCCCTTGAAATTGTTTGAAAAACTCATTGGCGTAAAGGCATCTCTGACTGGGACCCTGCTTACAGGAAAATATCCTGCAATTAATTAATTCTAACTAAGCTGCCTAAAGTTATGGATAACGTGTTTCCCTTCTTTCTGCTTCAGGGCATCTCCCATGTACCTGTATTTGGGGAATGAGGAACAGTCAGATTTGAAGGATGAGCAGGCAATCTAGCAGACTCTTCTTCTGAGTAGACTGGAAATTCTGCCTCTGCAATTGCAGGATAAATGGGTAACTGGGATTTATCGGGGCATCAGACCTACAGCAAACCACAGCAGTCTGTTCTCGGAAGCTTATAGAACAGGAGATGGGGTAAGGCTGGATCTTAATTTGCAAAGGGAGAACTAATTTATTCAAAAATTATTCAAATGGATTTGGCTTAACTGTGTAAAAACCAATGATTCAATGCAGCTAATCAGTATGTAGATAACATGGTGTTTGGAAACTACTGGATGATGTGAAATAAGGCAATTTACCTTTTTCTAAGTAACTTTAGCAAACAACTTAATTGTGAATTGCTCCAGAATATTTTATCATAGCAGACCTTCCAACAACTTAAGAAGGTAAAAAGTGAAAATGGAATTGAAGAGATTAGAGAGACTCATAGAGTCTGATATCTTCTTCGGTAGCTTTTACACGTGATTGTTTGGTGCAAACCTGGTTCAAACTCCACATCCCTTTGATTGGTGGAAGCTGGTGGACTTCAGTCAGAAGAATTCTGCTGTGTTTGGCCTGTGTCTTCTATTCCTCCTTCAATATCTGCTGCTCTTTTCTTCTTCTCCTCCAAGGGGCAAGGCTGAACTAGGGAGATTTTTAGGTCTGACCTGGTGGGCGGTTTCTTTGCTCTTTCTTGTGTGCTGGACTGCTTATCCTCAATCTTCTCGGATGGCTATCATGCTGGTTTAGCTTTTGGAAGCACGTGTGTCAAAGCACTCTTCCATTCACAGTCACATAGACCGTATCCTCTCCATTGGACAGTCACAGAAACCATTTCCTCTCTGTTTTGCAACAGATTATTGAAATAGTAGCTGTAGCACCTGTGTCCTTGGCTCATCAAGTGAAGCAATACTAGAAGGTGCCAAAAGCATTTTAATTTTTTTAAATAACAATCCAACAGCATTGTACTAATCCAGCTGGAGAAAGAACCCCCAGCAGCATTGCATAGCCACACGGCCTATACGGCCCACTGGGAAGGAGTGTAGAGACTCTTCACAGATCAAAGACCACAGGGCAGGAACCTCTGTCAGCCAGGATGGGAGAGCTTTAGGGGATTTCAGCTAGGGGTGGTACTGGGCTAGGAGTCAGGGACAAGCACACAGCGAACATGAGACTGTAGACACCAAATAGTTCAGCCTCATAGTTACTGCTGAACTGATGGATCAAGAAAAAGGGGCGATTTACCTCTGCGGTCTGGTAACGCTGTATGAAATGCAGATGAAATGGTAGATGCTCACCGGAGAGAGGTGAGCCCCTGGCAAAGCGATAAAGGCTGAAGCAGTGAAAAGGATTTTTAAACAAGAAGTTCAGCAAAGAGTGGAACAATTAATCATGGTCTTGGTGTTGACGTGTCTCATAGTTAGATTTTCTGATTAAAGTTTTTCTGTGTTTGGGCTAGAGATAAAGGCTCTTTGCTCTGTGGGTTCCTGATGCCTGGTGAGGGCTGAGCTTGTCACACAGTGTTTTCCTCAGTGGTGGGATACACTGCTACGCTCTCTCTCATATAATGGAGGAGAAGTACCTGCTTTTCAAAAATTAGAAGTCTTTAATTCCTCTGAAGCCTTTACCTCTCAGTCTGGTCACACACGGCTGAAATTGGCAAGTGGGGATGCGTGTGGAGGGGACAGACAAACAAAAACTTTATGATCAGAAAACCAGGCTAAACCCTCTGTTTTTCAAATGATGTTTTAATTCAAGCTCTGTTAACTTTATTAAGTAGCTCTTTCTGTAGATACTTACCCTAGCACCTCAGAGACTTCTCTTTATGCGTATAACATTGCTGGGAAGCAAGGAAGGGTTGCTGTCTTATTTTTCACTTGAATAACTGGAACACAGAGAAATTTTGACCGAGACGACAGAACTATTTAAGTGTATAATTCCTAGCAGTAACTTAAGGCTCTGTAAAAATAGTCCCCTGAAGGATCTGCATCCAAGCATTTTGCGCAAGATCGCACTGAAATTGTGTAGGAGAGCACTGAGGCTTGACTTCCCTGCGCGCGGATGTACTCTGGCCGACAGGCTGCCTTCCTCTGGATGGAGACAGATACTGTGCTACACTGCAGGCTGAGCTGAGGAAGGAGGTTAGTGCCAACCTGCCTGCTACAGCTGCTGGCCACCGCCCTGCTGCCCACCACAGCCACCCCAGCTGTCCCAGCAAGGGTGCTCGTGTCAGTCCTCTTTCAGGCTAAAGGAGCAGGGCTAGTTTCAATGATGTAAGTAGCAGGCCTTTGCTAATTTTGCGTGTGATACAGTGCTTCCATTAACAGTTTTCCTAGGAAACGGACGGGGCTGAAGGCTGTCCCATTTTCCACAGGTATTGCTGGATCCAGGAGAGGATGTTTGTAGAGTAAGTAACTTTGCACATTTCCATTCTGCCTGAGCCTCCCTTCAGCCCTCTGTGGTTGAAGAGTCAAAAAAGCACTGCTGTTAGAATTTGCTCTTGCACTGAGACTTTGCTTGAGGAACTCAGTGGTATGTGCTGGTGAAGTGTGCTTCAGGTAATTATTTGCCTCTTGGTGCACTTGACGGTACGAAAGCTCATCTGTTCCACGTGAATGTTAAAGAGGAGATTTTCAAACAGCATACAGCCAGTCTAGAGAATATTCCAGCTAACAGTTTTTGAAAAGTACTGATTCTCTTACCAAGGGAGGCTGTCCTTGTTTGGTATGGAGAAGTTTCAAACTCTTCCACTCCAGGTCTTTAGGAAAGAGGTTATTGCAACAGTAAGGAGCTAAGGACAGCTATCCACTGACACCTCCATTTTCAGCTTTTCACATCTGGTTAAGTGCATTATGACATTTTTGCTTTTACATATGAATCATTAGCTATGGGCGGTGGCCTGTAGGAAAAAAGAGACAGCAATTTTCAAATGCCTATGCATATTCTTATATAGAAAGGGGGTAATATTTTTCTAAAGTATACTGTGTGAGTGCTTCTGGCACATCTCTTATCTAAGTACCCACAAGTTCTCTGCAAATTGTAATCAAATTGGTTATATGTTGCATGCCAAGCCAATTAAAAGAATAAGGGGAAACAGGAGATCCGCTTCTGTTTCTTTTATGAATCCAGAGACAAACACATATTCCTTTCCTGCTGAGCAATGAGAAGTTCCTTTTTTATTCTGATACACTTCAAAAGTAAAACTACTAAAAAGAAAATTTGTTCTGTCTTAGCTCAAACCAGGACAAACGCGATGTGGAGCTGCGGTTTATCCACACTCCGTTTTTTCTGCTAATGTGCTCAAAACAGGGTTTATTTGACAAATATGCTTTCTTCAGCAGAACTGGAGTCTTCATCTAAATAGCCTTTCCCCATCTGAGAAGGATGGTAAGTGGGAAAGGAGGTTATTCCTCTATTAATCTCCTGCATGGCTCAGTAAAAGCTCTGGCAGTCTCTTGTGTGACTCTCCTGCGTCAAATGGGGAAAACTTTTATACCTTCTAGTTCTCACTTCCGTACTTCAGCCTCAACCCCAAATTTCCCTCTATGTCAGCTGCCACCTTTGCTCCCTTTAATGTACTGTTGTGTGATCCAGTGAGATTTGAGCTGCATATTTGTGCTTTGTTGTCTCACGGGCTCTTGTTTTGACAGCTCAAAATGGGCAAATGAGGCAGACAAGCAGCTTTCTGGAAAGGCTCAGACTTCGGAAACGTGCGGTGCTGCTCAGCAGTATTACAGTGACTGCTGAGGTCCCTGGCAAGGCCACATTTCCCCAGGGTCTAAGTGACTGCCAGGCACTCTGAAGGTGCGCTGAGAGCACTACAGCAATCCTGTTTGTCTTTTCAACAGACTTGCTGCGACAGTGACATGTTCTGCCTCCAGCATGCTTCATCCCATCTCCCCTTCATCTGCAAGACCACCTGAAACAAGCTGCTGCAGAAACCTGTAGCTTTTTTTTTTTTAGGTTTTGTGAAGACAGACTAAATCTTACTCCTTATATAAGGAAAAAAGGCTTTTTCGGTGTTGGAGGGGAGTTTGATACATGGAATAAAACACTGCAGCTCAGTAACTTTAGTTATGAGTCTGTTCAAGGGATGGGGATACTGGCTGGTTGGCACTATTTCTAGAAGGAGCATTTTCCACTGAGCCTGTGATTCCATAGCAGTTTAAGCCAAAATAAATTGGTGTGCTGTGATCTAGTGCTACCCCTAACCTCTGCTTGCACGATCCCACTCCCTTCATCTCCCCTCTCCTTTCTGTGCTGCTCTAGCAAGCCCGTAGCTGTGGATGAGGCGAGGCTGCTCCCTGCATGCAGTGGGTTTTGCAGTGTGGCAGGAGGGAACGGCAGAGGTGCTATGTTTCTGTGACACCCAAGAAGCTAAGTCCCCACCTGGCAAAAAATTCTGGGAACATGTGACCGCCTTAATCAAATCCACATGTCCAAACAGGAAGGTACTCGGTGCTGTTCTGCATTTACATGGGCAGTCTAGGATGGAGAGTGGGGAAGATATTGTTGAGTATTTTTCCTGATTCTACCACTATTTTACACTCTTTATGACCTTTGGCAAAACAATTTGATTTGCCGATGTCCAAACTGTACAATGGGGCTATCAATTCATTTGATCCCTTGGGAAGCTTGCACGGTGCCAGTCTGTGTGGGCCAAGACATTTGAGATCCTTGGACAGAAAGTGCTCCACCTAACTGAATTGCTTATGATTATATGGTTTTGTTAGTTACTTGTATGTTTGTAAATATAAGGCAAGTAGTCTGAGAAAAGACCATGAATCAAGAATTCTGGAAAAATGAATATTTAAAAAAGAATATTTAATTCCTCTCACTCTGAAGTTTGTAAACCTTAGAGTCCATATTAGGAGAAAGTACTTTTCTGTGTTGTTTCACTTTTCAGACTATGGCTAGGGCCACTTCTGTTGCCATGTAAAAAATACTGAGATCAAAATAAAAGATTGCTTATAATTATGCCCACCTTCATCTATCCTTTTCTTAAGTGAGGGGGAAAAAAGGATGTCACAGGGAACCCAGAGCATTAGACTGTCTGGGCTCCGCTGCACAGAACTAGTTCAAAACTGGAGATCCATGAGATTTGGTACAGAAAAATGAACTGATGAGAGGAGCCCAGGCCAAGCACCTCTGCTCATCCCAGCTGCTGGAGTTTGTCAAGGACTAAGGTGCAGACTTGGCTCTGTGACCCTCATGTGAGAAGTAGAAAAGGTTACCAGTAATGAAAAAACTTGACAAAATGGTATTGTTTCATATTTAGACGTTTATGTTCTGGCACACGTGCCGCCAGTGAGTTTCCACAGCAGCACTGGGGGAAGCCTGCTTCCTCCTCCTCTGCATCCAGGGTGACCGTCTAGAAGTGGATGCGGAGACCTGGTTGACAAAGAGCCGAGTATTCTCCTGAGGATAAATGAGTTAACCCATCACTGCAAACACTGTGCTGGCAGTTTTTAGTGCAATTAGCTCCACAAATACCAAGACATGCAGTCTGCAACCAGACTAAAAGGTCTCCTAAACAATTAAGGGACCACGGCCCCATGGACCTCTGTCATGCACATTAATGTCACTAGCCTTAGCAAAGGGTCTGTGTGTGCTTTGATGCCAGGGGAATCCAGGGCTTGACGGCCCCGTAAACTTCGTACCTTTTTTGGTCCCAGCTCCCACGATTCAGTGGCATTTTATTTACTACACCTAATAACGTTTAGTCAATAAACACGTACAGGTTGGAGAGAGGGTGTAGTGTGAGCTTAATTACCTCAACTCCCTGCCTTCTCTTTTGTTATGTGCATCACGGATACTTGACAGCATTAACATTCCTGGAATTGTATCTGCCATCCTTTGTAAAAGGATTGAATACTACGCATTAGTTCGGGCTCGTGGGGCATTTGTGTCTCCAACAACAGCTTAATTATGGACATTGTTTACTAATCAGTATTAAATTGACAGACTATGAGGGCTAATCTGGAGATTAACACAATAGCTTGTTTTCATTTTGTTCTTCTAGCAGTTTATTGAATGCAAGATTTAAAACAAGACCCCTTTGTGAGCCTTACCTTCCACATCACAGCTTGTGTGAGTGTAAAGTTCTGTGTATTTCCTTTCTGTAATTTAGAGTTTGAGCACAAACATTTTGCTTAATATACAAGAACAACCGTAAAAAAGCCCATGCTGTATTGGATACTGCTGGATGTAAAAGCAGTAACGGGTGTCCTTTCTGTAGGATCAGCAGTTCACAAATCTTTGGGCTCATGTAAGCCTTCTCTTTGTTCTGTTTCACAGGCTACACAGAGTATCATCACTCAAGCAAATACCAACAGACCCCAGGTCCCAAGTAGTAATTTGTGTAGCTAGAAGATCTGATGTCACTGTGCGCAAAGTTATTCAGTGGAAGCTGTGTGCACTTCTGGGACATCTGTTTTGCCCATACAAATTATTAATCTCCCCGATAGTTTTGATTTTCCTATGAAAGATTTCCATCATTTGCCACGAAAGCTGCCCAGAAGCTGAAGGTCTGTTCTGCACAGGCGGGTGCCCGTTTGGTTATGAGAAATACGAGGGTTCGTTTAGGGGAGCACACACATCATGTGAAAGAGTCTCATGCATGTTGTGCATCTGACTTGTCTGACTGCAGCACTCGTGATTTACAGGAATGACAGTGATCTGGCATACCATGTTATAACATATTCACATCTGTATTCCACTCTGCTTTTTCAGACTGCTGAGAATACCTTGGGTTTTGTAGCCTGGGATACTTTGGTTATTGATGGATTATTTAGCTGATTAAGTATAAATGAATGAAAACTCACTTAGTAATAATGAGATAATCTTTCTCTAGTCTCTTACTTTCTCAAAGAGTGCTGTAGAGTAGGAGGAAGTGTTGCTACGCTGTACTTCACAGCAACAGTGACGGTGGGAGAGTGCATAAAACAACCAGAAACACGTGGAAAGAGCTCTTACTACCCTCTGTCCCAGATGTGGCAATTCTCGTACGCAGGGTTTAACAACAGTGTGGCACTCCAAATTCCATTATGGAGCAGCAGTCATTTTACTTGTGGCAATAAAAGATGCAAACATTTCTGCACTGAAATGGCCAGCAGAGTGTCTCCAAAGTCAGTGCTCTTCTGGTCCATGCACTCCTCATGCTGGAAGTAATTAGTATAAAAACCCTAATCTTTTTTTGCATCCGAGCCACGCGGTATAATCCAGCCTTTCAGAAGGGTAAGTCAGTATTTGTGAGCTCACTTGGATTTAATGTAAACAATAAAGGGCTAATTCAATAAAATGGCTTTGACCCATCAAAATCTACTTTCAGGAGCTGTACTGTAGGCTAGGAGCCCACATGGTGTGTTGTGCATGCAGAGATCTGCAAACCTGCCTGTTTAGAGAATAGCTGACAATGCAGACGTACCAGCCCTAAGAAGAGCCAGTTGTTAGAGGTTTTGCACCTGGCTTTTTGGGGTCATATGCCTTCATTCTTAGAGAACTTGTTTGTCAAATAAGATATGACAGCTTTTCTGATTTATTCACAGGTCTTAGAAAAAACAAAGGAAGAAAAGGAAAAGAAAAACAAACAAAGACAATGAGCTGAGACAAAAAAAGTAACTTTTTTTTTCATTTTTTACTTTTTGTGTGTAAGATTCTTCAGAGGAGTGTAGTTTTCAGGAAAATGTGAATATTTTCACTGATCTGTCTCCTGAAAAAAAACCCCAAACCCAAACCACAAGAATGCTGTTAAAAATTAAGGCATCAAAATGCATTTGTTGGCTTCTGAAAATTGAAGCTAGAGGTTTCCAAACATTTCGGCTCACAGACTCTGAAAAGTCTCCCAGAGGAGGTGTTGACTCGTGCACAGAGAGACCATGGCAAACAGGCTGTCTTTACTGTTATGCTGCTGACTCCTCAAAAATTGTGTGTTGATCACAGGTTGAAAGTCAGTGATGTAAACGATTGGTTATTGCTGCAAAGTCAAGTTTTACTTAAGAGCAGCTGCTCGTTGCTGCTTATTCACTCAAAGGGCTGTTCTTTTACACAGGAGCAGCAGGGTTTTATACACGGAGATTCATATTGGCTTCATAGAGGTGAATGTACATCCATAAACCATGTATTTTAACTATTGTGTGCAAAGGTTAACAACTCTGGTCTCGATCTACCTTTTCGTGGTTGCTCGTATTCAAGTCCTTTTTAAGGAACAGTCTTGAAAGGGTGAGCACTAGAATGTTTTCATGGGGCTCTTGGGAAGCTGATAAAGTTTGCTAGTTGATCCAATAAAGCTAAGTCTGTTGCATCAGACCACATCAGTCAGATCAGTTTACACTCTGGCTTTTAAAGCAGGTCTTTGTTTATTTTCTTAAAGAAGTACCTGCTACCTGTACATAGGCTCCCAGGGCAGAAGGGACCACCCCACTGATCATCTACTTCAACCCCCCTGTTTCCATAGGCCATACAGTGTTTTCTGGAAGCTGGATTAAAGCATTAAATTAGAACTGTAGCTGGTCTTGCTTAAAGGCTAAGAAGAACAAAGTCAGCCAAATCCTGTACTAAGATGTTCCAATATTTAATAATGCTTATTACAAGGAAATTACTTTTTATTTTAGAGTTGAATTCATCTGTCTCCACTCCAGCCAGCCACAGGATTTTGCTGTACTTTTGTTAGATCAAGAAGTTCTGGTTGTCAGGTCTCTTAATATATTAAGCTCAATATGCTGAACTCCTTAAGCCTCATACTATAAGCTTTCCTTTTCAATATCGGAATGTTTCTTTGTAGCTTTTCTTTGAATACTTGAGGAATATTCCAGCCTCCTTCAAAGCACAGGCATCAGAACTAACCAGCTACTCTAACAGATGTCTCATCTGTGTACAGAGGCAGTGTTGCATCTCTGCTTCCACTTCATAGACATCTTATGATCAAACAAGCTATTTTTTTGCCACGGCATCTCAGAGGTTTGTGTCAGTCCATTGCCTCTTAAATCCTTACTGCTTTCCAAGTCAATCTCCCATACTGCTGGCAAAACCTACATGTTATGTTTCAATATGTATTAAAATGGACACGTGAATACAGTTTTTCTTTCTATCCATTACAGAGGCCTGAAAGCAGTTTCTCTCACACCCTGATGACAGTGGAATAGATACACATTACTGCTCACTTAGATGTTTGGAAGCTTTCAGGCTCGTGTTTCTGTATGATTTCTGACAACCTAACAGGGAAGTGTCTCTGCAAAAAACCAAGTGCTCCCTGTTTTCTCCTTTTATTTACAGAGAAGATGTAATCACTGATTTTAACATTCAGTTAAGTGATTTATCCCCAGGTTTCAACCATATAATTATTTCTTCTTCCGGGAGAGAAGGAAAGAAAAGCAGGTCTCTAACACCTCCTTTTTAGTACTTGCCCTGCTATTACAACACAGAGGTTTTTAAGCTTAGTCTCAAACCACAACATCTTAAAGTGCCTTTACACATTGTCTTCCAGGTCTAGCTGTGCCTGTTTAAGATATTATCCTCAGCTATTCTTCATCACTAGAACGTAGCTTCTTCCCTAGCTCTTCAAAAATCAGCCAGATTAAATCAGAGTGTGTGTCCACAACAGTTTTAGTGTCTCTAACCCAGAACTGCCTCAGCATCACTCTCATTTCTGCTTTTCCTATTCCCTTCTTCCCACAACCTTCAGTAGTCATCAGACTATGTAGTGAGGCAGCTTGGAGAAGGCAAAATCAAAATCATTGATCATTACTCACTTTTTCTTAGGGTTAAGTTGCAAACACATTAGATTCCTTTTATAATTTAGGGAGAGATCTCTAGAGAGTAATTCAGACAGCCTAAATTCTGAGTTTCCTCCTCTCCTTTTAGGAAATCTGAGGATTAAGTGACATGATACAGTTGAGCTGATCTAACATCTTGCCTTCTCTTGAAAGAGGTCCTTCTACACAGTCCTGCTGCCCTTTTTCAGCAGCTGAATAGCTGTCTTGTGTAACTGCACCCTAAACCAGCTCACCATACAGGCAGATAAGCACCAGATGTGGCACAGGAGAGAGAAGGCAGAAGGGTGAACCAACCTTTTTAGTGACAGTTTACTGGAGGTACCATTTGACCATGTCCTGAAATTGCTTGTGAACTGCTCATCTGACTGGTTTGGACTGATGTCTGTGTTAGGAAATGGCTGATCTCCTGCTGTCTGAGCTGTGGTTTTGTAACCTGCAGCGAAGGAGCAGTGACATATTGTTAGGCTAGATAGTGCCTTGAATCGCAGTGCTATTTGCTGATTGAACCCTTGTCCAATTCCATATGCATTGAGGCATTTCTACCATGACCATCCCATTTTCAACCTCAATTTACACAGGTTACACAGGGATTCTCAGCCTCTCTTCCAGGAGGATGTTAACCCTCTGTGTGAGACTGAAACCCTGTTCTCTGTACAAGTCATTCCACGGCTCAACAAAACTGGATTTCCCCTCCTTCACTGCTTGCTTAATGAGCTAAACTTTCACTTACTGTTCTTTTCCTTGTGTCAAAAGTTTTTTTAACAAACTCTTTTCTGCACTCTATCAAGAGCTCTAGGATGGTGCAAGGTGTAATGTCATGGATGTCAGTGGGCATTGTAACCGCAGAAGTCCTTCCTTAACTTGGAATCTTCCATGTTCATTGTAATAATATGTTGCCTTCATTCCTGGAGAACTACTAGCTTTTCTGTTGTTCATCCTTTGTCTCTTGCAGATTGTCTTAATCAGTTTCCATCACGGAGTTCTCAGACGGGACTATCTATTGACTTTGGCAAGTTGAGGGTTGTATCTTTGACTTCTGAAGTCTGTCTGGTTTGCGCCACTGGCAATTCTCAATTGGTTCCTCCAACTCATTCTTGCAAGGCAGTCTCTTCGTATGTCTGCAATGTCAGGTACAATTAAAACCACCCAGGGGTAAAGATTTTGGGCTTCCTCCTTGCTGTGACATGTTTTCAGTTATCTTTTCTTTCCTTTTCTTTGCTTTTTATGTGATTCCTCTGAAAGAGTGCGTGGGAGTCCCTGTGGAGTGATTTGGACCTGTCTATTGAGGACAGATGTTTCTCCCAGCCACAAACTTTCTCCCGCACCTGAACTATTACCTTGTACTTCATAAAGGCAAAAATGTGTCTCCTTTGAGGGAGGAACTGAAATTTGGCACATCCAGTGTAGTGGCATATAGCTGATGACCCTCTGTCCATCTGTACTACTGATGGGAAGCTGCACTATGAAGCAAAGCCTCGAGCTCAACTCAGGGAATATTCTCAGAAATTCCACTGCCAGGCACTTGTTTTTCACAGTTTGTATTCCCTCACTACCATCCCATTGAAAGGATTATAAACAAGCTTAGGAAGTCAAAATCAGAACCTACAGTACATGCTTGTACTTGATGCAATCTACTCATGAATCCTAAAAGCAATCGCACAAACCCCAAAAGACCCTGAGGGTGGCCTTTATGTCGCTTTATGTGATACTGGGGGCAGGGGCATCACAGAACTCAACCCGCTGCGAGATCAGACCAGGACTCCTTAATTGTGCTTGTTTGCATGTATCACTGTTCACCATTAGTCAGGGGTTGATAACTTGGTTTCTAGTGGACGGGCCCATAAGCCTTTGTTTCCTGCTTTTCTGAAAGCTGTATTTGTGCCCTGATGGAGTCAAACCTGTTTAAATTACTGCCAGTCATAGAGATGTAAATAGCCATCAGGCTTTTTATTGGACTTTCTTACCATAGCTCCACCTTGTGCTTCAGCAAAGGAAGCGATAAGAGAGGAAAGTAACTGGCCTGCGTTAATTAGAGACTTCTTTTCTGCTTTTCCCGGTGACAGACTATCAGTTGGTAATTACAATGCATCAGTGACCCCCTACTTGCTTCTGGTGCTGCTGCTTGGTGAGCTAATGAGGGAGAGAGGATGAGCTGTAATAAGAGGCTATCCTGAGTGGTTTGAAGTTGTGTAGGGGAGCGTTTACTTCACTCTGAAAATGGAGCTTGAACTGTAAAGTTGGGGCTTGCAACAATAATACTGAGATGTGCTCTTAGGACACTCTGTGAATTACATTCTCTTGCAACTTGATGTTAGATATGCTACTAATGCTACGTTTAACTAATACACGTTGCAGCACATGCTTGTCTTTACTTCAGAGCGGAAGGAAGTCTGTTCCCATTCTTTTTTTGCGTGCAGATGACCTGCTCCATCTCATTAGCTCTGCAGTGCTGGTTGGTGTGCTGGGAAGCATGATCCTGAAAGATCCACCCATCTGAAAGGGATGCAGAGCGGCAGCCCTGACAAGGCTGCCATCTCTGCTTCCTGCATGGGAATCGAGTCGGTGAGGGTGGAGGAACACGCAGGGATGCAAAGGAGCAATAAGCTCCTGTCTCCCTTGTAGGCATTCAGTGAAATGAACAAAAATGTTCCAGTTCAGATATTTAAATCACATACATGTGTATAATATTAAACCATATTCTATAATCAACAGTTCAGGTTCTGATCTGAGTTAAATAGACCTCAGCTGGGGAGCTGACCTTACTGTCCGTACTCGTTTGAAAATGCCAGCTGCTGCGTTATTTTAGATGTTTTCCCAAGAACACAATGCATGGCTAGATCCTATGAAGGAAGTATAAGTGAAGTGCTGTCCCCTTTAGTTTTGTAGAATTATAAATTTGAAAGACTTTTGATTCTTACAAAAACTCCTCTGCAGCTGGATGAAAAATACTCCTTTCCTAAAAGCTAATATAAATAACAATCTAACCAGTGAACTAAAATACTACACTAACATTTTGTCAGAATTCTCTGATCTACCTCAGCCCTCAAAAACTGATATTTGAATAAGGTGTTATTACAATTCAAAACACTTCAGTGAATTTTACCAGATACTGTGGTTTAAACATATGTATCATATCTCTTCTGACACCAGTGAGATTTGAGTGTGTACTCAAAGGCACTATAATATTTTGCTGAACAGGGATGTTATAAAACATATCCTTAAATTAAAAATATTTGTAATTCTTCAAAACCTAAATTAGCTAAATGTCTTTGGTCGGTATCTGTTAGAATTTATTTGGGCTCACTTGGTACCGTTAGAAGGGAGAAGCACGCATTTGGTAGCGATCTAGAGCACCAAGCTTCAGGGTGAAGTGAACTTCTCTTCTGTCTAAAGCAGTTGCTAAAGCCTCAGAAAGAGAGGTTTATACTGGGAATGCCGTTGGCATAGTGATAACTATCAAACTGAATAGAGTCTTGGAAAGAACAACGCTTGATAACAGCTGTGTTTGCATTAAACATTTTTAGAGTTTAGTTCAGAGCAGTTCGGCACCATATATGTAGAATTTTTATGCAGAATTTGCATACAGAAAGCATGGAATGCTCTTTACTGGGTAAATTATTTGCTTCTGCTATTTATTACACTCCCCTCCATCCCCTGGGCACATGTGGCTGCAAGGATTTGAGTTAGTGGAGAAAACAGGTGTGCCTGGTCAGAAGAGCAAAAAGCATGTATTCAAGGGAAAAGTGGGATTTTTGTTTCCAAGGAGATGTATAAAGCAGTCCTCCCTCTGTGTCCGTCTAAACTGACCTTTTGACAAGAAAGAATTAAGGCATAGATACCGTGGCCCATATTTACCTTATCTAATGGAGACACTTTAATTCTGTCCTCATTAGGCAAAAGATTTAAGTACAATCTTAAGTCAGGAACATTGTTAGACTAGGCTTACTCTCTTCTCTGAGGAAGAGAGGTTCCTCTAGATGGTACTTCAGGTCGTCTATGCACTGAGCCATCACCTCTCTTTAGAGAGATGAACAGGGAGGTTTCATAAGACTGAATTCGCTTCAGGTGAAAGGGGCAGTCTTACTCATCTTCCTTGCCCTTCTTCCCAACTACGTGGATCAATTTCCTCTGTTGCAGAGGCTCTTGTGCTTCACTGACTGCATAGTGAAAGCTGAACCAACTCACTAGTCTGGAAGAAAATAACCCTTTTTCTTTGATCAGGTGGAGCAAAAACTTTCCTGCAGGCTGAGTGAATTGTATCGGGGGTCAGGGGATTGCCAGGGAAAGTATACGGAATACCATGTACCATGACATGACGGATTCTTTCCTTCCAGCAGAGTTGGCCTCAGAAGGTTGTCTGACTTCCTGTTTCCCAAAAGGCTGAGGATCACAGCACTGTACTCCACAGCCTGTGAGTCTCACCTCATGTTATTCCTGGGTTTGGATTTTGAAATGGGAGAATTACAGACGTCCATCTCCTTTGGAGGAGTTCTGGCAGTGGTGTTTTTCCACTCAAAACAGGTGACGGTGAAGCTCCCAGAGCTGTGCAAGTCCCACCTGCCTCCCTGCTCCCAGGATAGCATAACCTGAATGTGTTGGAACACTGCAACTAGTATTCTATTTCCTGCAAAAGGTACCTTCTGATTGTAACGATCAAAAGTGTTAAGTACCTGAATTTTATGTGTCGTGTGAAAGAAAGCAAAGTAACTGCCATTAATAGCATTTTGGGTGATCTATTCTGCAGCGATTTAGAAAGTAGGATGCAGCTACTGGCTCAGCAGCATCGCTTGCAGTACTTTAGGTGTTCTTCAGAGGCTGCTGCCTGAAACATTGACCTGATCCCACCTGACCTGCATAGCTCATGAAATCTGATGGAATTTCTCAAAGGTACTATAACTAACTGATTTCACCTGTGTCTGTGGTAACTGTACCATTTTTCTTTCCTTATGGGGGAGAGATACAATGAGTAATAGTGATACCAAATAAATCAATAGCAGACATCATTAATTCTTTTGGTATTTTTTCTTTTCTAATCATGGTTTAATTTTTGAGATTCTTTGAGCCGGAGATTTTTTTCTTCCTGAGAAAATATATTTCAGCAGTAGATTTTCTTGTAGGCCAGCAAGAAGAGTGAATGGGGGAAATAGGAAGATACAGTTCTGCTATGGTTGTGCCACCTATGTAAAATCTATATCCAAGTTTTAATTGTTGCTTCTAGATATCTTAGGCTTATGGCTTCTGACTTGGAGTCCTTATGGCATTTAGCCTTCAGCAACTGAAAAGGCTGCTGATTCCCCACTGTCTACTCAACCACTCAGCTGTTGTCATGGCTCTACAGCAGCAGCAGCAGCATGGGTGATTTGGCTTAGCTATTGCCATTGGCAGTCTGGTATAGGAAGAATACGTTATGGGCAGGGGAAACAACTGTTGTGAAACAGTGAGGATGCAGGTGGGTTCAGCAAAAATTCAGCAAAAGGCACAGAAAATCCACACAAAACTGTGGAAAGTTCTCTCTGTGTGCAGTGCCACCATAGTCAGAAGAGCAGAGAACAGACACAGTAGCTGTCTTCTGAACCAGAATTTTGTCTTGAATAAAACTAGTTTTGCTTGTTTTAAAACCAGTTCAACCGTTAAAATAGCGTGAGACAAATGGAAACTGTGAATGAATATGCCTGCTGGTTCTCCTGCAGGTAGTTGGAGAGGACAATGCCTGAGTGTCCAGAGGTCTTTGTGTTGATTGTTCCTGTTATTATCAACTGGAGATTCAGTCCGTCTTATTTCTTTAGTCTTCCTTCAGTGCCAGGTAGGGTTGGAGGTGGTGGTCTAATGTCCCTAGAGTTGAGACGTTCTCTGTTCTATATGGCTGAGCACTGGTATATAATCAGATTTCATTTGTGGAGCAAGAGTAAACTTATCTTCCATGGTCCTCCTTTGTATGCAACTTATAAAAGGCTTCATTGTTTTAAAAGAAAGATTCTGGGGCTGAGGGAGAGCTGTGCAGTTTTGGAAACATCTTTTTTTATTTTTATTCAGGTTAAGAACAGCATTCATCTCTTAAGGCTGCATTTCGTGTCGAGGGAGGCAGCCTGTATTCCCATGGTTTGAAAAGGACCGAGTGTCTATGGGGTAGGACCTCTCCACTCTCAGTGTCCCCTTGTGCTTTCCAAGTGCTCAGCATTCCTTACAAATTACAGTCTTTTGTGGTACAGAATACTGTGCTATTTTAACCAATTGGAGGGGTGGTGGTGCTGGGGGGAATATAATAGGCTGAGAAGTATTTTGTTACTGTGCTAGATGGTTTGTTTAGGCTTCCATCCTGCAACAGGGTCTGAAGGCATGGACCCTTACAGGCCCAGTGGGACTCCCTGTGAATAGAAGAGGTCTCCTCTACTATCACATCCTTAAGTGTGGCTTCACACGTAAAATCCACCGTCAGCTGTAGCACCTCCATATACTTAAACTGATCGAACAGTATAAAGGAAAGGAGCTATCAGATATAAATCCCAGAATAGTAGGCAGGTGCTAGTGTTCATTTCAGGAGGTAGAATGATTATTAAATCCCAGATCACTTGAATCCAATAGGAAATGTGGAAAGAACAAATAAGGAAATAGCTTCTGAGATGAAAAACGTTTAAGTTTACACTAGAGAGCAAATAAGCAAATTATTGACTTCAAGAATCCCATTTTCAGGAGGCTGTGAAAAGTGTCAGGAGAAGGGTCCAGAGATCAAAAGGAGACAAAAATGTTAACAGATCTTCCTGAGAACAAGAATGTGGCAGCGAGACTTGTTAGAGCCATCTAGGGTGACAGCATGGAGGGGAAGAGAGAAGCACATACTCTATAAGGTAAAGAAATTGGCCCTCCCTGCTTAAAGCGAAAAGAGCTGAGAGCTGGCAGCAAGCACCAGTAAGCCCTGGGGAAATACTAAACAGCTGTATTGCATATATTGTTTTTAATACTTGTTTTCTCAGAATAGTTTGGTTATAAGATCTGCCCAGATTGTGTAGATCTAGGCTGTTCGCACTGACAGTGGTAGAAAACAAATAGTGTCCTTGGAGCAAAGTATTTTTAGTTAGAAAATGAGTCTGTGTACAAAAATCATCTGTGGATTGAATATTATTTTTCTAACTTAAAAAAAATATTATCTTCAACATCCAGCTTTTCAAAACCACAGTGAATTCTCACAGCTTTGCCCACAATTCGTGTATCCATCCGTCTCTTTGTCCACACAAATGCAGCGTAAACTGTAAATTTAAGCATATATCCAGGTGAGTGACATTTGTTTAACACCCGGTGCAGTAAGGTGCAATAGGAAGGCAGTACATGGCCTGATTTCAGGAATCTGCCAAGAATAGATGTTATTGATAATAAATGCTGAATATGCAGCCAGCGCATATGCAATAGAAAACAGTGGTTTTGTTTCTGCTGTTCTATTTATTTCATTAATATTCATCCATACCACATCCTAACAAATACAGGATTTATTCTAAAGAAAACCCTACAGAGTTCTTTCCTTTTAGGGGAAGAGCGAGCTCTTCAGTCTTAGAGTAGGAACATATTAGAGGTAGGAGAAAGTAACTGGGGGAAAAGTAGGTGTTTCCCAAAGGTATGCTCATTTGGGAGTTGAAAGAGGAAAAGAATTTGCTGGAGTCTTGTGAGAAACAAACACCCCTTGGGATAATCCAAACTAATAAATGCCCTCTTTTACACTATTAAGAATTTTCTTCCTTCTTCAAGTGCAAAGAGCTTGGATCTGCCTCCCCATGTTTGGGCACAGTGTGGGAGAGAGCCAGGATGCTGGAAGCTAGAGGATGCACTAACCAAAGGTTGAAAAACTGTGGCTTGTGAGCATCTACTCATGATTTGCGGAAGTCCGCGTGGTGTAGCTATTTTCACCTGCTAAACTCCAGAGATAAATAATATTCAAGTCATTATTCTGCAGATTCCCTTTACTTGTCTCCAGGTTTCAGTACGAAAAGTGAAAGGTCACGTAAAGACAAAGTGGAGAAGAGTAGCTACTTTCCTAAATGGTGTGTCCCACATCTGAAAAAACCTGAAAATCCCGGCTGTAGTCCTAATATGCAAAGAGGAGGAAGATGACTCCGGACAGGAGGAATATTTATGCTAATGGCTCCCACCTCCTCCCACCTGCTCGTTTAAAGAAGGTCTGCTTCTCTGAAGAACTGTGGAGGTGGGAAAGGATTACTTTCTTTGCCACGGAAATCTGTAGGGCCCAGCCGTATTACTCAGATACTTGGCAAGAAAGCATGCTCTTAAAGATCACTTCTGGTGAACTTGATAGGAACTGTGTCACTGACTTCAGTGGGATCTGGATGAGGCCCTAATCTGTTAAAGAAATAACAGTGACATGACTGTTTTCCCTCCTGGCCCCGTAGCTTTGGCTATTCTGCCCACCACAGTGTTTATATTTTCTCAAGCTGGGCTGGTTTGATTGCAGCAGCACAGACAGACTGTATGCCTCTGACCCAGGGAGCTCTTACAGCAGAGAAAAAGCATTGTGCCACAGCTTTTAGCTCAGGCAGCTCCTCCAGTTATTAAGGGAATAGCCTCAAAGAATCTAAGGAATCACAGATATTCTAGGGTAAAAAAAAAAATTTGTTGGCTGAAAGTGACTGTGTAGAAAAAGAAAAGAATGAACTAGCATCTTGATTCAACATGTCTGTTACATCAATCATTTACTCTGAGTGGGTAGCAAAGATATGATCTAATAGGTGCAGGTTTCTTATTTCCTGTTAGAAGCTGAACATACCTTTTGTGTGAAATCAGAATGTTTTTATTTTGGTTTATTCACCAAATATTTGTATCAGCTAAATTCAATGGTATTGTGGCAAAAAGCATATAGGTCATTGTGTTTCAGACTATATAAATCTCTTTAAGATCTTCTAACTCTTTTATAAGGCTTTATAGTATGTATTCTCCAAAACTTTCAAGCCTTGTGCTTTCTAGTGATGTGCTAATTTTCTCCCTGTGTTGCCCAAGCTCAGGTTAATATTTGGGTTTTGGAGTCATTCTTTTCCTTTGAGAAAATGCTAGCGTGTGTACAGTTAATGATAGTACAATCATCCTCAGAGTTTACTTCTCTCACATTCAAGGAAAAAAAGATGAATTAGAATAAAATGGCAAGTGCCGTCATCTGCTCTGGAAATCAGTGTTGTCCCCACAGTGATAAGCAGCTGGATCAATATCCACATTGATATTTAGGCATCTAACCACCCATGGATTTCACTGGGAATTCAGACACTTAATTAGGAATTAGTTTGAATATCTCTGTGCACCTGGCTCTATGCCTGGTATGAAGTGTTAGCAGGATCAGCCCCCTCAGCTCATATGCTCAAATCTACCATGATCCTTCTGTAGGCAAGCCCATGTGCTCTCCAGTGACTTCAGTGGAGTCAGGAGAGCCTGGATGCTGCTCCTGTGGAGCTCGTTTTAGAATCCGAGTCTAAGGTTTATTATGAATGAGGAGCTTTCCATCTTTTTTTTGGTCCGTGTGATGATTTCTTTGCCTCTAAGCTATCACGGAAGCAAAAGAAGTAATTGCAATAAGTTAGCAAAATGCAAGACAAGAGCAAGTAATTGTTTCAGTAATCAACTTTAAAAGGCTGGGACCCTGAGTTTCCTTCAAGGACAGTTTCTTTCTCCTCCCTGGATTTAGAACCAGTTAGTATTATCTGTAGGTGGCACAGACAATGATGTCAGGACAGTGTAAACATTTCCACTGGGACGTTTGGAATGACTGGCCTTGCTTGGGAGGCAAAACTGTAGCTAATATATCCCAAGCAGAAACCAAATAGCTCTTAATGCTGAGCGTTGGCATTGAGTTCTTGTTTTCTTGCTGTCTTAGGACCAAAAAATAATTGCCCTATAAGCCAATTTACCTATAGGTGAAATTGCATTTGGCAGTGGGGAATTATGTGGAAGAACTGAGTTCTGAACCCTTTGACTTTGTAATTCTGACAGCTCTAATTTGGTGCTGGTAGGAGGTACTAAGAACACTGGTTGAGAGTATAGAGGGGCAAATTTGACAGTGTTTCATGTGTTTATCATCACTGCTGTTGACTTCTATTGTGTGTCTGCATTGACCCACTCAAATAATTCTTTGTGTTTTCTGTAGCAGGGCAGTGATGACCTGCATTCTGTGTTCCTAAAAAGCGTGTGTGACCTTGCATCTGGTTGGATTACAAGATGTGTAAATAGACAAACGAGCTCCACCTACCAAATAGTCCAGGTGAAACAGAAGAATTGACATGCCCTTATTGTTATTGATTCCTTCACCCAGCTTTGTGTCATCTGTGAACTTTATTAGCAGCAATACTGTTTCTTCCTCTAAACTCTGGAATATTATGGAATGGCACCGTCCACAGTGAGATCCCTGTGCTACCGCCTGTGCTGTGCCTCTTGGAGCTCCCAGACTGTGTTCTTTGCACCTTTGAAATCAATTTTTCATATGGAGTGGTTTCTTGGCCACGTTCAAGCCATAGACCGGATGCTGAATCAGTTTTTATAAAGTAGTAGTTTAAAACTGACATTTTGTGACATGCACCCTGCAGGTTTTTTTGATTTATTCTGTCAGCTCCACTACTTTTTACCAAACAAATTTATAATCATGAAAACATTTTAAGCATTTAGGACTTGTATTCCATTTCATCTGGAGGCTTGATACTATCTGGGTTGTGAGCCTTTGGCTTTATAACTGATTGCATCTCATCACAACCTTGTAATAGTCTCCTGGAATTGATGCTGTGTTGACCCTTTTCTAGTTACCCACAGTTCTGTAGTTTTATAGAAATGTTGGTACATTAATTATTTTCTGCAAATTCCCTGTTTTTGCAACGTTTCTTAAATAAAAACTGTACAAGCTCAGAGCTCCTTGGCCAAAGTGTAAATTATCCCATATCTGAATCCAAGCATAAGACAGTATGATAGTAAGTGCTATCAGGAACCCAGGGAGGGAGTGAGCACACACACATTCATAAATACATCACATAACACTGGGCATTATACCCATAGAACGTGTTTGTGGATTCAGCACTGAGATTCGGGGCTGAAATCATAGCCTGGCTATGTCCTCTCTAGGTTCTTTTGAGGGCCGTAACAAGCCCTGTGGTAACTGAAGGAGGATCGGAGAACTTCCTCCATGTGTAGCAACCCTGCATAATCTGCTGTTTTCTGCTCCACATTCAGAACTCAGAATCATAGAATACCAGATGGCAAGCAACCTCAAGGACCTTTCCTGGCAAAAGCACAGTCTAGACAAGATGGCCCTGTCCAGCCAAACCTTAAAAGTGTCCAGTGTTGGGGAATCCACCACTTCCCTGGGGACGCTATTGCAGTGGCTGATTGTTCTCATTGTGAAAAATTGTCCTCTTGCATCCAATCGGAATCTCCCCAGGAGTAACTTGTACCCATTACCCCTTGTCTTTTTGTCTTTTCACATGACTCCTTGTAAAAATGGAGTCTCCATCTTCTTTGCAGCCACCCTTTAAGTACTGGAACGTGGCGATGAGGTGTCCCCTAAGCCTCTTTTCTCAAGGCTGAACAAACTGAGCTCTCAGCCTGTCCTCACGTGCCAGGCTTCCCAGTCCTTTGATCATCTTTTGGGCCCTTCTCTGGACCCTCTCCAGCCTGTCCACATGTTTTTTGGATAGCGGGGACCAGAACTGAACCCAGTGTTCCAGGTGTGGCCTGACAAATGCTGAGTAGAGTGGCTCCAGCAGAAGATATTACAGCCCTGACCTGCTTCTACCAGGCTTCCTTCCTTGTGTCACGGCTTGAAAAGGACTATGCATAAGACTGAGGAAGTCCACAGCAAAGCGGAGCTTTCTTTAAACGCGTCCAAGGCTTGGAAACTGGAGTTTGCCATAAGGTAAGAGACTATAGATGAGAGAATTCTTTCCTGTATTTTCTTTGTACTTTGGCAGTGTTTACCAGTTCATCCTTTGTATTCTGAGACTTAGAAATTCAACTATTTGCTGGTTAGCGCTTTCTGCAGACAGTAAGAAACCAAACTGCAGATTAATCTCCAAACAGTTAATGTACGTTTCTAGAGGAGACGACTGAGAGAAAGGTGCACTGTCGTTGTAAAGAAAAAAAATGGAAAAGCCCACTCAACAATTACTTTTCAAGGCAAACGTTTAGGCAATTTGCCAGAAAAATGTAAAATACTGTCTTATCATCTGCAATGTGCATCTTGCCCTTGCATCTTGTCCCAGTGACTGCTTTCAAGCCTTTGAATAAAACTTAGAAAAAGTTGTTTTTCAAGGAACAGCCCTGGAAAGCTTTGATTCATTGCTTGTGTTCAGGATTTGTGAGATGTACTATAATTGCATATGTTATTACTCTTGCAATATTTTGTATTACGTTACTGCATGTTTATAGACCAAAACTTTATAGACAGATAGAAAGCAGCCTGAGAAGGAGGGGAGACATAAATCAAGGTATAAAACTGCCCTGAATAATATTTTATGTTTCACTATATTGACCTGGAATTACAGGATAAAGACATTTTCCACTGGTGCACTGTTCTTTTCTTGCTTTCTCTGTGTGTCTGTTTCAGGCTTGTTGGAGTTCTTCATTAAATCCAGAATCTGTATCAAATGAGCTGTAGTATGCTGCAGCACATAAAGGTTTCAAAGCAACAATTACTCTATTATGTCAGCAGAGATTACCTGTTTGAAATGAAACCCACGCTGAATCCTTTCTGACCTGGTCCTTATTGTGATACTGATAACAAGCCACACTTTCCCGTCTTTATCTTACCTCCTACAGGGTAATCTTTTCTTCTGGAGCTTAATTCTGCTAATAGCACCCTTGACTGGTTGCCAGACAACAAACACAAGCAGGTGAAAAATGAATGGCTCCAGTCTGACCGCTGATAACTGCTAGAGACTTTTTATTCCCAGAATTCCCTCCAAAATACACAAGTTGACTGGTGGACAATCAATTACATTCCTTGTATATTTCTCCCTCCTTCAGACTGGTTATTCTTTGAAAGAAATTGTGATGATCTTTTCTACAGTTTCAGATTCTTTTTTTTTTCCCTCCTCCAACCAGCAATAAATAGTAATACCAGATGGTAGAAATTACTTTTAAATTAAACCAGTTAATACAGCAAATGTATGCTCATCTAATTCCCCTGTTTTAAGTGGTAATGATACGATGGAAATGGATAAAACTGATGTGCAGTGAAGGTATGCAAAATAGTTTGGGATTGTAAAGTGCTTCGCCCCCCACCCCGCCCCCTTTTCTGATTTACTGTCCATGAAAATGAATTATAGACTCGTGAAGAAAACAGAAGTTTTTATTTGCTGAACTCAATAGGCTGCTTTCTGGGGACTTGAACTCTGCAAAGTGCTGAAAAAAAGATTACTGCATTCCACTGACAATTTTTCTGTTTGAACCAAATGGGAGGGATGACAGTACGCTGTGCTCTGCCTTTCTGCTTCCCAAAGAAAATCTCAGGACTGTTCATTGTTCATCCGCTGCATGCGTAAAAGTCAATCCCTGAAGCACATGCTTAAATGCTTGGCTAAACTATGCATTTGAGCCTGGGCTCGGCTTTAATCAGTTCCTCTTAAAACCAAAGATGCGGAAGATCCTTAGCACCTTGCAGGTTTGGACTGTATGTGGATCAAAGCCATTATCATAAGGAGGATGGTGTAAATGGGCCTTGCTTCACTGAAATCAGTGAATGTGCATTAATTTACACCAGCTGAAGATTTGATGGGGACTCATTTGCTTTTTTCCGAAGTGATTTTGCTTTTACCGTTTCAGTATATGATTATAAGGTAACTAGTTAGTGCTAAGGGGGAATATGGTTGGCTTCACTGGAAAATATAAAAGTATCCACTGTTCCTTCAGGGAAATCCTTTTAATAGATAACAGCATGTTGTACAATGTTTCATCAGTGATATTTAGATCTAAATTAGGAGCAGTTGTGAGATGGGTTGCCGATTTTCTTGTGATAAAAGGGAAATAGTTCAAGAAATATAGACCAGATGTTATCTTAATCCAATCCTCATGTACGAGAGCACACTATGAGACAGTAATAATAGTCCCTTCTACCTGTTTCTAATTTTCCTGCTCTGAAACACCCCCTGTGAAAAATAGATTAAACCAACACATCATTTATGAGTCGGCACTGGGCGGGTTTGAGTTTGTATGGAATGCAGCATGCGTGGCACAGACCGGAGGGTGCAGCCGCTAGATTTTGATGCATGTTTAAAAATGCTCGTTTGACAGTAACGTTTAAGACGGCAGCTCTTAGTGATTTAAAAGGAGAGTAGCCGGTTTGGGTTTGAATCAGGCTTTTGGTTCAGCATATCCCTACACAGTTTCAAATTTGTCATCAGTGTTTCTAGGCAGTATATGTTATACAATCCTCAGCAGGCCAAAAAAGAGGGGGTTGATCCTCAGCTGCTGTAAATCAACACTGATCCATTGATTTAGATGGAACTACACTGATTTGTACCATCTCATGGTCTGGACAAAGTGTATTAACTTTCCCCATGAAAATCCTTCACAACAAAAAGCTCCATTCACAGTCCTACTGGATAAGCAGTAACTAATGTGTCTCTGTTCTCGTAATAATGTTTAATAACTGCATCTTTTCCTACTTGCTGGGGCAGTCGAAACATTACTCTTTGCTTTGACGTAAGAAGTTGAGTGCTGCACATTTGTAATATTTGGGACGGCTTTTTCCATAACTCCCTGTCTGAGCAAAACATTTTGCTGGACTATTCATGTCTCTTGGCATCAATATGCCAAGGAGGCATTTGGGCAGCTGTCTAGCGACTCAGGAGACAAGACTTTTGTTTTCCTTTGAGGAACACAGTCATATGAAAAGACTTTATTCAGCAATATTCAGAACTGTAAGAACTGCTGGGGGTTTTTTGTTCACTGGAAATAGCAATAGCTGTGAGGGTAGCAATAATACCAAGTACAGTGTTAATAAGACTGCTTTATGTAGAGTAGACACCTTCACATTTTGAACTATTCCAAACTATTTTTCAAGCAGAGTAAAATCCTGTTTTCTAGATTGGATGTATTCATATTTCTATGGACAGAGGAAACCAGAGCAGGCGATGAGACGATTAATTTTCAGAGACTGCCCACACAGCTGGCTGTCTGCTGCAAGGATTGTGCGAGGACGGAACCAAGGTTTTCCTTTTGAAACTAACTCCTTTGCTCTTCATTTATTTTAAAAATTAATGTATAGCATTGCAAATGGATTCACCCCTCTGTTGTTTCTTGTTTTGTTGTGTGTGTTTTTTTTTTTCCCCCAACAGCTTTTAAGATAAATGAGGAAACTTGTGCTGGAGAGAATGGCTCTGAAGAGTCAAAAGAGGCTCTAGGCTCACACTGGAAAGCTAGAATCTCATGGATTCCCATAAAAGGTTCATAATATGACTGTGCATCTATAAAGACTTGTGGATGATGTATCAACACATTAGGGGAAAAGTGTTCAGTATTTCTGTAGGAGAATATTTTTATTGTGTTTTAAACTGTTAATCCAACAGGTGACATTTGATTTATATTGTGCCTCTACTTCAAGGCCCTGCTTATCTTTCGATGGCCTAGTTTTGCTCAATTCTTTACAAATTCATGCACTGAAATTCTCTTGAGTCAGGCAGTGTAGTAAGATGAGACAGGTGGATCAACAGGAACTGGAGTGGATGAGATTGTAAAGGAATAACTAGAAGATGCAAAAATAGAGTCCGAGTTGTCACATGCCCTGGACTGCTCACATCAATGGGAAAGCTGTCATTTGGGATAAGAGTGCTTCAGAAATATGGATGGGAAATCTTGATGGATTAAAGAGGTTAATGAGAGAAAAGAATGAGACGAAGAAAAATGTGGAGTGGTTGAAAATAGTTAGAGGAGAGAGAATCCACCTGGCAGACAACCTGTTGATTGGGAAGGCTCAAAATGCTGCAGCAGTGGAGATGAATACACACATCTAATCAAAATGCAAAGTGCAGTTTAGAGATCTCAGTGTTAAAAGGCACCGGTGGTGGTGGTAGTGGGGTACGTAGGTTAATACTGAAAGCGTGTTATTAGTAATGACCAAAGACCTTTAGCCTCCTGTCCAAAATCCTTTTTTACTGTATAGAACGGGAAAGTAAACTCTATCATGTTGGCCTATTTAGTAAGCTATTAGTGCATTCATCTTTTCATCATTTGACAGGTGGAAGTAGTAGTCCAGCTTTTAGTTTTAATTATAAGGGATTCCAGATGTAGAATAAGACATAAATTAAAACCAGATCTACTCATATGTCTTTTCAAAGTAAGCCAACTTCAAGGTATCTGCTTTTCATTTCAAAATGTTATTAAAGCTATTACTAAGAAATTCATAGTCTTAGCATGCTCCAATAATTGACACCTTTAAAGTGACTAAACAGATTTAGAGTGTGCAGAAAAGTAAATTTGTCTTAGAGAATGACTCTAATCATCCATTTACATATAATGGACAAATCAGTGTTTGCGTTTTGAAAGGCTGGGTGAGCAGTCTGTCTAGATGGCTCTTTCTGACTACTCCTCCAGCCTGGCCGGGCTGCTGGGTGTTAGGTTGTTTCCGTGATTATGCTACTATGCAAGTGAAGATAAAGGATTAAGGGCTGATCCAAAGCCAGTGAAAGTCTTTTTTGATAAGCTTTCCATCATAGTCTCCTCCTCTCATGTTGACTTGAGCTATGTTACATTATGTTGGAAGTTGCATTTTTTAAAAAAGAAAATTAAATCCAGAACCCTTTTTTTCCAGCGATAGTGGTCTTAAACCCCTAACTGTGTAAAGAAACCTGCAGATTCCTTTCTAGAAAGCCTTTCTTTCCCTGAGACCTATTTATCTCGTGATACGTTACAACCACACAAATAACGCTGTACATCTGACTTCATAAAAAGTCTGAGGTTTCCAATAATTAGAAAGATAGCTGGCAAGTCTGATAAATTAGAGAAATAACTTGTTTGGTGTAAACTGAGCCTGTTTCTGAGGCAGAAATGTTAGGCTTTTATCCTCTGGAGTGTGATTGAAAGGGTGAGAAGTTAATTTGGCAGCTTCGCTTCTATGGTTTCATAATGTTTCTCCTCCCCCCTCCCCTCAGCTTCAGGGAAGGACTGTGATTTCAGTACTTTGCGCCTGCCCTCATACAAGGCAAGAGCATGACCCGAAACGAAACCCCTCTCCCCAGGGCACATCCTGAGCAGTAACAGCTTGGCTCAAGTGTTTCTTATGAACAGCCGTCCAGAGCACTTGATCTAAATCATGCCATTTCCTTCACAGTATGGCACAGTTAACAAGTCAGTGCATCAACACAATCTGCAGATGGCAGTTCAAAAGGTGCACGTTCCCCAGCAAGATAAAGGGCAATGAGTTCCATGGGTTAGCTCATTACTTGGATTCAGGCAGGGGCTCCGTAGGGGTGTGAGGGAGGAAAAGGGGGCAGGCAAACCTTGAGAATGCATGTCTACACAAATAAAGCCAGCATTGCAAGAAGCATGTTATTGAAGGAAAGTGCAAACAGCTTGCAGAGCATGGCTTCCTTCAGAGGTGGCTTGCTTCGCCTCCGAAAAGCAAGAGGAAAAGGGGAGTGAAACCAGTGGCGATACACAGTGCCCGTGTGTCTTCATTTATCCCCGAGGCCTGGCAAATACAACACCATTTCCTGAGCAAAGCCCCGAATTTCAGCAGAGGCGAGCGAGCTATCAGCAAGGGCCGCGGCTCGTGATTGCTCTGCGTCCTGCTTGGGAAGGAACCTGTTTTCTGGAGCGTCGCAGAAGGGCTTCTAGAGAGCAGTGTGCACTGTTGCACAAATTACATTAGAGCTAAACGTCCAGTGAAGAATCTCTCAGACATATTAGTCCTTTAGACTTCAAAACAAGCTTAAATTGAAACCATATTGCTGGAATACTTCTTAGCTAACATTTATATTACTTCAGTTACCAAATCCAGACTAAGTCCCAGGACTCAGCAGGGGAGGACATAATATATTAGGAAGTAAGATGGAGGTGTGCACTTCTGGCCTCCTATTTTATATAAATGTACAAAAAGTTTCCTCGTACTAGCAAGGAAATGACTACAAGGCCCTAAAATGCCGATTTCCAGCGGCAAACGAGGGAAGTCCGCTGCCCCTCCTCCCCTTTCTCCCCTGACCATTCTGTGTTGCCATGCCTTGGGGATAGTTTGGATTACTTGGAGTAAGACTGTTGCATAGAAGCTCAGGTATCAGAGCAGATAATTATACACATATAGCTAGATACAGCAAAGGTCTCAGTGAATTGTCAGAGGATGAGATACATCTCAGGAGACCAAACAAGCCTCCCCTATACTGATCTTTGTAAATGAATCTCTTTGGGAACTATCAAGATGGTGCTTTACCACGATTTTCACTGCTCAGGAAAAAGGAACTCTTCCAAGCTGTTTGTTTTCCAGGTTGTATCAAAAGCTGGCAAATGAAGATTTTTTTCCTCTCTGTGCTTATGTGATTATGAATGCACTGAAAGGCGCTAACATATGGGCTGATCTCTGAGTTCCTGCAGCAGAGAAGCTCGAGGCAGGTTAGGCAAGAGAGGAACAGTAACCCCCCTTCCCCTCCCCATAACTTCAAATCTACAAAGGCTGACTTTCCGGTGAACTCCCTGGTCTACGTCGCAATTCTTTTGGAGAAACAGTGCTAGAACTGGGAAGGGCAAATCCTGAGTGGCTGCTAGGCAGAGGTGTGTTGAACTAAGTTCATTCCTTGTGTAATTTGACTGATTTAGTAGAGTTATGCCAGAGAGAAATTTGGCTTGAGGCTTTTGAGTGATGTGTCATGTTTCTTTATTTAAACTTATCAAACAGGTGCTTAGCAACAGCATCTTCCACTGGCTTATCCAGAAATCTTCGCTTCTTTCTTTCATTATCTGTTCTTTAATATCCTTCCAAGCTGTGCTGAGTTAAAAACTGAGCCAAGACTTCAGGCTGTGCCCCACTGGGACACGCAGGTACTCAGCACGTTTCACCGGGCCCCGTATCCATTTCTTTCTTACAAGAGTGCCTGGTAATTGCTGTTTTTCTCAATTCAGCGAGATAAATGAAGGATAAAGAGCTGTGAGTCCCGGAGATTTTTCTGAATTTGGTGAGTTCAACCTTAAACTGACGCAGCTGAAGAGGACTTCAATGGGAAGGAGTTGAACTTCCTTTCATTAGAAACATTCCAGCTTCTGCTGAGATCGGCAGAGAACAAGTGAGCCCCAAAGGTTTCAGACCTGAGCTGACAGGCATCACTTCTCTGTAGTGATTCAGGTTGTTCACAGCCGCTGCGCAGTGTCACTTCTCTAGACTACTTTTTAAAAGCTGCAGTTTCTGTACTAGAACTATCTTTGCCCGAACAATGGGTCTAGGACATACGTATGTCTTCAGACACTGCAAAGCAGCTATGTATGGCTCCCTGTTGGGCAGCAGCCTTCAAAATATTTTCTCTTTGCTGCAGAGCGCAGTGCCCAGAGCACTTTCAGTGAGGTGGCTTGAATGCAGTAGGGCTCTACCTTGGCTAAATAGATCCTGCTTCTCTTTCAGAGGTATCTTTGGTATCTCAGCATGGTATTGCATGGTGCTGTGCTGTACATTGTGTGTACCAGAGTGGTAAGAGATATTATCTTTTCTATCCTTTTTCCAGTCTCTCTTGAGAAGACATGAGGAAGGAGAGATGAGCAATCCTTGTGCTCAGCCTTTCCTGTATGCAAGCCACAAAGCCACGTGCCCTTTGTCTTTGCACTGGTGTGGAGCACAGCTTGCCAGCCTGCTTAATCTCTGATCTCTGTGGCTGTATCCTTCACAGCCATTGCTTGCAGAAAGTGTCGTTTGCTTTCTTGTGTTACACCTGAAGTTCAGACCAGTAAGGTACACCTGACAAACAAACGTGTGTGACTTACGAAAAGGAGTATATGACATGGTTACTTGTAATAGCAGGAAACAGAACTTAATGGATTAAGTCCCTTCCATCCTCATCTTCCTGTGATTTCGCTCTTAATGATGGATGTCAGAGAAGAATATGAGTTATTCCAGTAGTTCTTCCTGATCAGCACGCTCATATTTCTTAGAACTACAATGGAAATCTCCGGTGCTGTGTTGAAAGAGAATCTCAGACCCTCACAGTGCCTTCGTCTCCCAGAAAGCATTCTGCATCTTTATCACGAAACATCGGTGTTACGATAGCACTGAGAAGCCCTGAGGATGGGGACTCTGATGTTCAAGGAGCCGTATACTGAGACATGAAGTAAAGAGATTCATCTCACATAGGCAGTCTGCAGCAAGGCAAGCACACAGACCTGGGTCTCCCGCCTCTCAGTCCCGTGCTTTCATTGTGAAATCACTCAGTTCTTTCAGCTGGATCTCCAGGCTCTGTTCTTAGCACTGTAGTTTCTCTGTCCCTCATGGAAACCCCAGGACTGGGCTTCACAGACTCTCTGCAACTCTATCCCTTTGGACTGTAATTGATTTGGAGTCAGGTGGTGGTGTAACATAACCCGTATGGAATCTGTTGGTGAAGTTTATGGCCATTCAGTTACAAAAAAAAAGAAGAAAAAAAGGAGGAGGAATATAGAAGGGGAATAAGCAGTTAATTGAGTTTGAGTTCTGGGATGTGAAGCTGTGCTGTTTCGCAGCCCAAGGAGAAAAGCTTGTAGAGGTCTTGGGTGTTGAGAAATCTATTACCTGCTCGTGCACCCTGTCCTGCTCAGCCTGGCTGTGACAGCCTGTGTATATACAGAAGAACCTACGGAGGAACGCCCGTCCCCAGCTCTGGTCAGCCTTTGAGCCAGTATGGAAAAGCAGAGAACTGCAGAGGGAATGCAGAGAATACTTAAAAAAATTTTTAGAAAAGGCAAGAAAAGAAAAAAAATTGCTCAATTGATGGCTCTGCACTGCCTGGCTGTGCAGCTGTAGTAAGTCTCTGGATTTCTCTCTCCCCTTACCTAAATTTCCAGGGGAGTTGTGTAGTGAAGGAAGATGTTTCGGTGTGGCTCCTGGGTCTCTTGAGGTACTGCAGGCAGCCTCATGTTATTTGCAGATTTGAGCAACTGATTCTAGATTGAAAGTCTTGATATGAACTGGAAAGATCTCCATTAACAGTACTGGATTTTCTGATCTGGTAAATTCATCTGGGATGACAGACACGACAGGCCAAAAAAAAGTTATTTCTGTGACAAAAGAATCCCTTTCACAAGGTTTTGTAGAAGCTTGAAGATATTCTTCCAGGTGCAGAAAGTTCTAGAAAAGGCTTTTTACCGAGTTGGTGGACTTCCCCTGTGAGTTACGCTGAAAATGCCAACAGTGTTTTGTGATAAGCATTATGTGGTGAGTATGCGATGAGCAAGGCCATAACTTTGTACAGGTATCCCTGCATTGCTGAAATCAAAATAAATAGAGCGCAAAAGGCTGCTGCAAGAGCTCAGATCATGATGGTATGTAAAGTATTGTGAGACACATACTCGTAGCTTTGCTGCAGCTGTGGTGATTTACTGATGCAAGGGAAGCAAAGTTGGTGCGAAGCAGTAATATTTGCCAACAGGCCCATTTGTACAGCTAGAAAAAAAATAGGCAGGCCTTTGAACACACAGTCTAGGTATTTCTGTTGTTGCTGCCATTACTGTAATCTAGGATCTCGCTTTCCAGGAGGAAGAGAGGCAGCCAGTTCTCACCCCAGACTGTAGGCAGACTGTTCCTGTCTCTCTCTGGGCTACTGGAGCAGCCCTCATCTTCCACAAAATGCTCTCTTACAGAGTGGTGATGGAGAGCCATCCTGCTGCTGCCACAAGTGGAAATGCCACTCTCGTATGCAAGTGAAGTGTAAAGGATAGAAAGTGGTAGTTGAAGAGAGAGAGGGTTTGCCTTTAAGCGCTTTAAGCCCTGACTAAGGAGTGATATCTAAGTTGCGTCAGTCACCCAGACATCCTAGGAGACCTCAGGTCCTTGAGTACTCTCCTGTGGCACATTTTTTTCCTTTGCCCCTCAGAGGCTTTTCCAGCCAGTAGTAACAAGAGGAGATTTCCTGAGGAAGGGGTAAGATGTTTCAGTCCCTCTACTAACATGACCCTATGCAGCACGTGCTGTGGGTCCAGCGCCCCCGGTACGCTTAGTGTCCTGCTGATTCCTTTCCCAGGGACTGTCCTGGTCCCTCTTGTCAACCCCATTCTGTGAAGTCACTGCACACACCGGGATCCTGGTGCAGAGCAGCCTTCGGGGTGATGTCTCTGCCCTATGGCGTATGTATGCCGGTGGCCCAGAGCACTTCTGGGCTGGGTACTCTGTTCTGTATCATAGAATCATAGAATGGTAGGGTTTGGAAGGGACCTCTAGAGATCATCTCATCAGGGTACTCTGTTACCCTGTTCTACAGCTGTGGGAAATGAGATGTAACGAGGTTGAAACCAGTCAAATCGTAGTGAAAAATAACCTCCTATAGAAAGGTACAGATCAGTAACTGAAAACAGTAATAGGGACTTCTGAATTACTCTATGGCTTTCTTAAAAGAGGTTATCATTTTCCATTGTGTTTTGATGGACACTTAGCACATCTGTATCATGCTGCTTCTTTGCCGTTAGGCTCTACCAGATTCTTCCACAGGGATGATATTTTTTTAAAGAGAAAATACTGAAGCCCCATGTGAAAACAGGAAACTCCATGAATTTTTTATAGTAAAATTTTTCCACTAGGGAAACATCCATATTTTACAGTTTGCAAAATGTGTGGGACTGTAAACTGTAAAACCGCATGGAGAACCGCAACTCCTTTGTACTTTAAAAATAGACATAAAAGTAATTTCTCCAGAAAGAAGGAGCATATTTTTAAAGGTGAGTATTTGTAGGACTTACAAAAGCTGTTGGTCAGTTCTTGGAAACTGAATGATAATGTTTAGAAAAGGAAAAGACAGATTGTGGTGAGTCTATTGTGACTGAATCATCTCTGTAGTATGTGCTCAACTGGACGAGCCACAGCGCGTCTGCACGAGGATGTGCGATGTTGCCACCCTGCGTGTCAGCCTCTGGTTCCCCGCTTCACCCAGAGATGAGGGGATGGCAGAGATGGTGCAGAGATGAGCAGGCAAGTGGTGGAGAAGGTCATGAAGAAACTCGGGCTACTTCATTTCTCCCACAGTGTACCAGCCAGCGGAGCCGAGCTGGAACGAGGGAAAAGCAAGCTGTTCTGGCCACAGGACTGCTGTGTTTCCCCCCGCCCTGCAACAAGTGTGAGCAGGAAAGCAGCCATAACTTTATTTTCTCAGCTCCTTGGGGGTTGTGCAGGAATGACCACACTCAAGGCTTTGAGCCAAATCTCAGTCTCACCCTATTGGCTGTGTCACTCGCAGTAAATGAGACTGACACTTCTTTTTTTCTGTTCGGATCAGCTGGTCTGTAGCCAGGGCTGTGCAGGAGCTGACAGGGCTGGTCTTTAGAGCTGCCCAGCTGGGAGATGCACGTGTGGCAGGATGGTGGTTTTTAGCAGACGCTCTGTGCCATGGGACAGTGCAGGGATGTCACCACAGGATGATGGCAGGTATTTCTCTGCTCCTGGACGTGCTGTAAAGTCAAGCAGCCACAGCGATTGCCTGAGGTCCATGGTGTTTGAAAACAGGGAGAGACATCCCGTGTGTGAGTGGGCGAATGGAGAGGTGGGGATCCTCCAGCATCTCAGGCTGGCTCTGGCTCTCTGTTGGTGAGATGAAAAACCAAGGGCAGGATATATTCCTCAGCATACCCAAGCATCTTGTCTGAATACTGAATTGGACCAGGGCAGGTTCTAGTTCTAGGCAAACGAGTTGCATTGGAGCTGGCAGACTGTCCTCGGCACTGCTGCCTGCTTGGTACATGCCAGATGTCTGGAGAGCCAGCTCTGCTGCTGCTACTTTGGCAGAGAAGTTGGGGTCTGTGGAGGAGGTGGCCTTTCCCAACAGCAGCTATCTTGCTGTGCTCTCCTTCTCCCCTAGCAGCAGGAGCAGCAAACCATATTCGTCACAGCTCTTTTTCCCTTTCCCTTCCTCCCCAGCTTCCAGCTCTACCTCTGTTTCCAGGCAAGAGGGGCCAGTTCCTGGTATAGCCTCCTCTATGGGTGACAACATTCACTCTTGTCTGCATGGCAGAGGACACTTTATCTGACTCATAATTTGATAATGACGTCCTGTTTATCAAAATTTATCCTGCCATTTCATATGGATAGGAATGTACTTTTCCATGTGCTGCTCAGTTCTAGTGTTGTCAAATGGTGTAATATTCTGGTCTGCTGTTTGTTCACAGCTGCCTTTCATCTTCAATTATCCACTATATTTTAGCAGTGGATAACTGACTGATTCCTGTATTCAGGCCAAATCCTGCTTGTTTGGCTCATGTGAGTAATCTAAGGAAGTCTGACACTTTGTTCCCTGATCTGTCTGGGAATGCTTGCACGACAAGTGGTCTCCAGGCATGGGACCCAAGAGCAGGAGTGGAGTCCTGAGGCTAAGACCCATCTTCCTTTCATTGCATAGGCACTAGGCAAATGCACCAGTGCCCAGTGTGTGACTCCAGCTCTAGAAAGTCATCCTGTTAGTGGCCAGCTGGATAGCATTAATTTTTCCAGGCCACTAGTACATCGTGTGGAATATACCAGCTGCCTTTCCATTTTCAGGGAGGGGTGAGACAAGGCCTTGGGCCATTCCAGTTGGATGGCGCTCCTGAAAAGGGCACTAGATGATTTGGAAACATGCAAAGCAAAAAACTTTCCCAGTTCTTCTGTGCAGCTGTCATCATTAGCACAAACAGGCTGGCGCTGCCAGAGCTGCTGGGCTACCCACTGCTGAGACTCATGTTATTCAAAATCACTGCCCTGCTCTGCTGGCAAATGTATTTCGTTTGGATGCCTTTATTTAGCTGAGCAACAGAGCACTGACAGTGGTTTATCTCAGGATGGGGCTGCAACCGCTCTTTTTCTACCTTTGTGCATGCTTGAAGAGATCTGGGATATGACCACTACAGAGCTCTGAACGTGGACCGGGGTGAGGTATGTGAATTTAGAGTAATTCATTTATTTCTGTCACATGCAACCACCACTTCCACAATGGGGTCGCCACCTGAGACAGGAGGGCTGGTCCATGGTAAGAGCATTTCCTTTGGACCTGGGAGACATGAGTTCAGTTTTCTGCTCTGTTACAGGTTTTATCTGTGAACCTCAGTAAGTAACTTAGATTCTCTGTGATTCAGTGTCATGTGTAAAATAGTGGCAATAACCTGACCTTTCATCACTGATGCGTATAAAAGAAAATTAATTAAAGATGTGTTAAGAGTCAGCCATTAAAATATTGAGAGCCCAAGGGAAAGAAGTACCTACCCTGAGGAGATGAACTAATTGGGAAGGACTAAAGTAAATGGATGAGGTAGTTTAGGTTTGGGGATGAAAGGGGTAGAGGTATGGACACGGTGGGGCAGGAAGATATGGTTGCTGGAAAACATTTGGCAGATGTGGAAGGAACATGAGGATGTTGGAACTAGAGTCACAAGGAGGGGAATGAATGGGAGAGCAGGATCTGTAACCGCCCCCCTAGAAAAAAACCCTGATTTTTGAATCGAAACTCTATCATTCTAGCACACTGTTTTGAGCACCTGGGCTAGAAACCGATGAACAGTAGGGTGTTGTGCACTTGGTCACTGCCCTCCCTATGCATGCTGAGGTGGCTGCAGGAAGATTCCCTGCCCTGCTCGCCAGGAGCGCTTGGGCTTGTTAACTGAAACTACGCTGTAAATGTCCCAAGTTGAACTGTTTATCCCCAGGGTCTATCTTTGTCTTGTTTATTTGTTGGTTTACTTGCATTTTTCTTGAACAAAGTCCTCATTGTCTGCTTTTACAAAATCTGAATATTTTGGAGTGTAAACTGGCAGTGTCTGGGTAGAGCAGCGGGTTTACGGTTTTGGATGTTGTGCAGTGTTTGTAAATAACGTTACAATGCAGATAGCAATAGCAATAGTGACACTTAAGACCTCTGGTGCCTGAACTGAGCAGTTTGGCTGAGCCCTGACCATTTCTGTGGGCAATAAAGACAAGGCAGTCTCTTAACAACTGTTCCGTGGGTCACTTGTGTGAGCCTTGTAGCTTCCAGNGTTACGATGCAGATAGCAATAGCAATAGTGACACTTAAGACCTCTGGTGCCTGAACTGAGCAGTTTGGCTGAGCCCTGACCATTTCTGTGGGCAATAAAGACAAGGCAGTCTCTTAACAACTGTTCCGTGGGTCACTTGTGTGAGCCTTGTAGCTTCCAGCTTTACCAGGCTTTTCCAACGTAGGGAGGGTCAAATGTAACACCAGTACTTCAAGAGGCTCTAGCCAGGATCCAGGGAACTACAGAACTGTAATACAGACGTTTGTATGGACAAATTAGTAAAAAATAATGGACACATGCATAAATATGACTTACTTGGGAAGATTCAACATGGTTCATGTGAAGGGAAGTCCTATCTTACAAATGTCTTGGAGTTCTTTTGTGGGATCAGTGAAAGAGTGAAGAAGAGTGATCTGACAGATATAATCTGCTTTGTAGTTCCGAAAGACTTTACACAAAGTGCCCCACCAAAGGGTTTTGATGAAAATTAGCAGCTGTGGGATAGGAGAGAAGCCATTTGCATGCATAAATAACCAGCTTAAAACGACGGGATACAGACAGTTGAAATAAATGGCCAGTCCTTGCAGTGAGCGAAATTCACTGGTGGAGTCCTGAGCTGGGGCCTATGCTGTTCAATACATTCATAAGTGGTCAGGGGAGGAGAGAACAAACAGTGAGAAAATCTGGTGATGAGGCAGAATTTAGTCAGGGGAATAAGGTTGTTGATAGATAGTGAAAGAATGTAAAAGAGCTTGCAAGACTGAGTGACTGGTCAACAAAATGGACGGTGAAATTCAACAGACATAACTGTGAACAGATGCACAGTGGAAGAAGTGATCTAGGCTTCACATTTAAAGTGAGGAGCTTTGAGCTATCACTACCTCTCAGGAGAAAGATGCAATGATCACTAGTTTTCTTGGATACTTCTGTGAAAATGTCAGTTCAATGCTCAGTAGCACTCAAAACCCCCAAATCATATGTTAGGAATTACTAGGAAGGGAGTGGCGATGAAAAGAGAAGTTTCTTATACTGTTATACAAATAAATTTTTTGCCTACTCATTCAGTGTGGCAGACAATTGTGGACCCTCATCTTCAAAGAAATATATCAGAACTAGAAAACCTTCAAAGAACGACAGGGCTGATAAATGCCTGAGATGGAGGTTGGAACTCGTTAGCCTGGAAAAGCTATGAAGGCTGACTGACGTGGAGAGTATAGACAGGGATCGGCTGTTTGTGTATCACTAGGAGAGCAGGAGGGCAATGGAGCTAATTCAGCTAATGGGGGTTGTGTTCAAACCAGACAAAAGAGATGGGTAGTTCATCTCTGGAGCTCCTTGTCAGAGGATCTGTAGATGGATGCAAAAATAGTTTTAAGGGAGATGATTGTACAAATAGTTGGAAGAGAGATCCATGAAGTGTCTCTATACAGAAGAACCATGGACCTCACTAGGCTGAGCAGAGTTAGAAGCTGGAAGAATATTCAGGCAGGTATCTAGAAATGATTGCTCTGCTCTTACTCTTTCCTGGATATCTCCTTGGTATCATTCGTGGGAAAAGGATATTGATGCTTGCTCTGGCCCAGTACAATGATTTTCACGTTCTTGCCTAAATGCACTTTATGGGCAAACACCCACTGGACGTTCAGATTCGCATATTGTGTTGTACTTCACTAGAGCAAGGTCTAATCTCTGTGGTGAGGAGGCAGTTCGGCTCTGGATCTTAAATTCAAACTAGCATAATCTCTTCAGGTTTTCACCTGTCTAGGGCAGAAGGTCTTTCTACAGACCATGCCAGAAAGAAGTTTAAAGGATGCTGTCCCTGAGAAGCTAGACAGTACGGTCCATACTCTTGAAATAACAGTTTCTTCATGCACCTTTATTTGCAATTGGAGGTAACAGAAAATAACACTGCTTTTGTTTTAGGACTAGACTTTTAGCTGGTTGTATGAAGGCCTATTTCACCAGTGTATTTCTTCTCCCTACGGAGACTGGAGATGCTATCCACATCCTTTCCAATTCCTCTTAATTCAAAAAGCTAGAACATGCTAAGAATCACAAGAACATGCTAAGAAGATGTGGAGACTCTTTGTTACCCAAAATAGTATTGTTTTTCTGATCTGCAAAAAGTAGCGATCCATCTAATGCTGGTTCTTTTCATTGAGGATGTCATATCACCATAACATTACTGGATTTTGCATCCCCATTTGCACTGCTTCTTCTTCAAAGTTTAGCCAGTAAGTGGCTAACTTCATTGAGGAAAGTGAGCCTGTTCTTGAAGTGCATAAAATATTCTCCTTAGCTGGAAAGACTAGAACACTGTACCTTGAAGATAAATAAAAGAGATTTTCTATCCAGGCCTGTCGTCATCTGCCGTCTCCATCTAGAAGGCAACTCAAAATGTTTGAGAATACCTGCTGAAACTGTAATGAGTCTTTGGTGAATTCAGTACAGTTTCAACTGGCAGCTCCTTGAGAAATGCTCAATATGTTCACACCTCTGTTAAAAAGGTCAATAAAAGGCTTCAAGAGGGCTGACTTACCTGCAAATGAGTTCTTCTCTTGTGAGCTTTACTTGAATTCTGACTCATGAGAATACTCATGAGACCTTTTTTCACTTGTTAGCCTTCTGTTCTCTTTTTCAATTCTCCAGCAATTCTAATTTTTTCCAAGCAGTGACAAGGAAGGGTGGAGGGAAAACCACTCAGGGTAGATCTCCTGCTTTGTTTTACAAGGAAGACATTTTATTAAGACTCATCCTGAATTCCTGTCCAACAAATTCAACAGATTTCCACCTTAAGTATTCAAGTAGTAAGTGTGCCAGTTATTTTTGCTGGAGCTATGAAACATCAGGGAAAGGAGCAAGTTTAATAAACTGGATATATATGAGACATCATCACTTAATTAACTGGATTATGCAGTTTAGATCCTGTCCATGTTGCCTGTTGGAAAGTAAGAGAGATCAAGCCGTTTCAGTACTGAGAATCTTGATTTTGGCTTCAATATATATTTAGAGTGGATATTACCTGTGAGACTTCCAGGCATCATTGCTGCTTGTTCCACCAGGAGACTTAGGCCACCTGGGGAGAAAAATTCTGGAAGAAAATTCTAATTTTGATAATTTCTCAATTTTAATACACTCATGTATGTCATATTATCATCCGAGCATCCAAGCTGCTACAGATTTGAGAATAAAGTTTTACAATCATTGTAACACTTGGGTAGTATGCAGAGGAATATAGTTGTGATTTATAATCACTGGAAGAAGAAGAAACAGTTCCTTACTTGTACAGTAACTGTTACACTTAGCAATGTGCTATGCATAAAATATCTCCTTAGCTCGGTCTCTGTTCTCTCCAGTGTAGATTGTACTGTAACTTGCAGATCTAGAGCAGGTGCCCTTGGAGTTTACGATAAGGGCACTTTTCTTTTTGTTCCTGTTATTTTTTTCACCCCCCAAAAAGATTTACCATCCCCATCTGGGTTTTGAATATCTCAACAACTTTCCATGTCTTTTCAACACTCCTCCCTAATACCTCATTACAGAGTTAGTGGCAAGATATTGTCTTTCCTCTGCTCATTCATTCACTTTGCAGAAAGTACCTCAAGTTCTCTGTAAGGATATCTCACTAGGATTCTAGTATGGGCTTTTCTCTTTGACCTTTTCACAGTCCCGGGGCATTCACCAAGTATTTTGTGGTCATGGCAGCTCATCTGAAGAGACAAGAAATACAGATCCAGCCATAAAGATGTTTCCATAGGCACTGCTATCCAAGAGACATCAACTGCCTGTATGGATACATGAGAAGCAAAAGCAGAATCCATGTGGACAACACATTTTGAACTGTAATTACCATATGGTAAATAGTCCTTCTTTATTGTATTGTCAACAGACAAGGAACCTGCTCTGATGTGGAGGCTTGGGGTATTGCTGACAGAGTTAATGGATGAATCTTGGGGGAATACTCTTTTTCCCACTTGACACTCAGGTCACTTTTCTTAATTGTAAAAACATCTGTAAGAAGAACTGAGTGAGTTGTAGGCCTTGACAGCTGATCTTCCCGTGACTCATTCCACAAAGACAAACTTGTCTCATACTTGTCCTTTATCTTCAACCAAAGCATTTGCCAAGAGGAGCGTCTGAATTTTCCTTAAATGATAATATTCAATTTCAGATATTCCATCTGAAGCCTTTGCTCAAAAAAAAAAAAAAAAAAAAAAAAAAAAAAAAAA
>VZSC01019413.1:80301-172398 GCA_013398225.1 Steatornis caripensis
AAAAAAAAAAAAAAAAAAAAAAAAGCAGCTTCATATTCTGGCAGTAATGAGGCTTTAACGGTTATTTTGGATAGAGCCAGGGTATTGAGGAAGGCACTTCAGGCTTTTCTACCTTTGTGCATAAGGTTTAAAGAGGAAAGCTGGTTTTTATTCAATTTTGGGTCGATATGAATTAGGTTCTGCATGAAGAGATATAATTTTTACTTGGATGTTAACACTTACAATGAAGCCATATGCAGATGTTAACAGCAAGTTGTCTACACCTGAGCTGCTTATCTAGCTTCCAAAATAATGAAGAGAATTAAGGTGTGTCAGTCTCCTCCCATAATAGTTGCCTAAACCAACTTGGAATATATGTTCCCTAAATTGTCTATTGTTTCATTTGTTTTCCTGACAAGCTCAGAGGTGGATGTCTCCAGTGTAGGTATCTAAAATGAGTTTAGTAATCTTCCTCCATTATGAAGTTTGGTAGATTTTGTTCCTCGGAGCCTTTTCACTTCCATTGCTGGGAGGTAGCTCTGCAGTCCTTCGCAGTAGGTATAAATTAAGCAAGGACTTCCTAATTTCAATTAGATTAGCTTGTCAAAATGAGGTTGGTGATAAATTGTCTTAAACTATAAATATTTTCACAGATATAAAATACTTAGTAAAGTAGTGTTTCTTAATCTATTGGAGAAATACATACTGAAACCTGCTAGCTAGAAGCTAGACAGGTAACATTTGAACTGAAAATGAGACCTTTTTTAATGAAAGAGGTACTTAATCACTCAAGTAACGCAAAGATTGTAGCAAAAGAATTGATAGATTCTCCATCTTTTAATGTCGTCACATCAACTCTGGCTGCCTTTGTGAAAGGTATGTGTCAGCCAGCTACAAGTGACACTCCAGTCAAACACAAATTATTGGGTTCAGCACAGGGGTAACCCAGTGAAAGTTAATGACCTGTGATATATAGGAAATCACACTAGATGATCTAATGGTTTCTTCTGGCCTCACACTCTATGAATCTATGAATATGTATCCTCTGAGGTTGACTGCTAATTATATTCCTAAGCAGGGGAATAAGCAGAGGCTGCTTCAAAAGAAGGTTTTAAATTTATTTACTGGTATCCATTGTTCTTTAGCTACATATTCAGATGGTTCACACCCAGATTCTTTCCTTTTGTAAACTTTCCTTTTTTTTTTAAGGTCTGTGAGAGGAGCTGGAGCATTAGGGAAAGCATGGTCGCTGATGGCGTCTGCTGTGAGAACTTGGTGCTGTGAGAAGTGATTCACACAGTTCCCAAAAGGCGCTGCTTTCCAGTGCGTTACCACATCTTGGCAGCATTTGAAGGGCACCCTGCAAGCGTGAAAGGCAGAAGTGGTGATTCAGAGAGCCACAGTGAGTGGTAAGAAACCCTTTATCGTGGCATATGAAAACGTGAAAATACGTACACTTCTCGTGTTCGGGGGTATTCGGACTGTCAAGGGAGCTACAGCCCTCAGTAATCAGGCTCGTGTGTGTACATCTAGAGACGGCTGTTTTGGCTGCCTGTTTAGCAGAGTAAGGCTTTTCCCCACCTTTATTTTCTGGAAGGACAGTGGGAATCAGAAGAACTCTTAGAGCCTTTGACCCATCCTTGTGCCATACTGGGGCTGCCCATGTGTGCTTACAGCAGGTTCCTGTTGCTGGTTTTGTTTTGTTTTGTTTTCCAATTGGATGGGAATATTATCTTTAAACAGATGAGAAAATGAAAACAATTGCCTTAAAATCTCTTTCAAAATAATAATCGAGGAAGCAAGGATGTTCACAGGAGGGAAGGAATAACAACTGATGAAGAGGCCAGCAATCTGAGGGAAAGAAGTGGGTAGATTTGGAGAATGCTGGGGAAGTCCTGTCTGTTTACAAGCTCTGTTTATCCACACCTGTGGGTTAGGTCTGAGGAGCGGCCCCATGTTACAAGAAGGTCAAGCACCAAGCAGACCTAATTAAAAGCTCATTACAAGAGACAATCTCCATTAGCATGCCAAGTTTCATGCAAATCCATTAGCACCAGGGCTCTCTTCGGAAGCTTTAAATTCCAGTCCTGTGCCCCAGGGACTGGAAACCGTGGCCGGTTAATTTGCCATTCTCAGTCTGTGAACATTAGGCACAGTCCTCTTACTTTCTGGATTATTTCACATTCCAGCAAATTAGTTTTATCCGTTCTGAGAACATTTTAACAAAGAAAGTTCTTTTGGCATCACATGGATAAAATAACAAGGGATAAAAGAATGAGCAGTTCCCCCAATCAGGAACAAATAACTTTAAATCTCTCCTGAAAATGCAGCCTTTCCTGTTATTCCCACCCCCCCTTCCTTTCATTTATCTTTCGGCAGTTGGATTTTTTAATTATGTTTCTGCAGCCAGATTCCCCTCCCTCTCTCTTCATGATGGTGTTCTCAAGAGCCATGTTTTTTCTTTATGCCATTGTAGGAGAACTTGACTAAAGATCTGCAAACTTGTTAAGTATAAAAGTTGGTAAATGATACTATTGTTTGAGTAAGGGTGGGGGGAGAAAGGGGGAAGGCAGTTTATCTGGGGTGGCTGTGGGGAGGGGGAAGGTTTAAAAAAAGGAAAAGAAAAAAAGGCTCAAATGAACTGAAATGGATCAAAGTAAACAGAGACATCTAAAAGCTTTTGTAAGTTAAAAGTGCCTATCTGTTGCAAGTCCTGCCTCATTAACTACTGATAGAAGCACTGTCTTGGCCTTCCGAGATATCTAACGCTGACCGCCTATAACAAGATGAACTCTGGGTTATTCCCTCGTGCCGTTCTCTGCGTTGCCGTGCACAACTGCTTAACCTCAACCTCTCCACAAATGTTTATCCCCTCCGCTAGGCGCAGCGATGGGAGATTCAGTCCCCAAACTTCAGTGCTCACTCAAGGGAAGAAACACAAGCTCAGAGAGAAGGAAGGAAGTGCGAGAAAGAAGGAAATAGCCCCAAAGTCGGCGTCTTGCCTGGGCGTCTGGGCTGCGCCGTTTCAATGTACCTTTTTCGAGGAATGAATAGAGTGAGAGACAGAGATCAGCCTCCCTGTTCTTGGTTACAGTATCCCCCATGCCGACCCCATTTGGTGGGGGAAGCAAGCTGAAACTGAGAGGCTTGTCTGGGGAAGCAGGGAGAGCGAGGAGGGATGGGGAGGGGGGAACACGATGGCTCTTTGACTAGGACCAGATAGGTCTCTGTGTAGAGTAATATTACAGCTCGCTCTCTCATAAACAAGCTGCATGCCGGCTTCTAAAGAGCCCATCTGGCATAGCTTTGAGAATGGCAATAATTACAAGCTGATGATGGACATGGAAGAAAAGCCCTGCTGAGCTAGCTCATAAGGAAGTACAGGCCAGGACTGTAGGGAAATTACAGGCTAAAGCCCTTTCTAGTTTGGGCCTTTTGGTGTTCTTAATCACAGACCTTAAATGTTGTAATAAACACTGTTGCATTTTATTGACCAACTCCCATGACAGGCAAATCTTTTTTATTTTATTTTATTTTTACTATTTGTTAGTTCAGAAAGCCGTTAGAAAACGATTGACTGAGTCTGTAGATTTACTTCATGAAAAGTGATCCAACCAGCGAGAGTCCCTTTTGTTACTTTGCAATTATAAAAGAACAAGAAATAAAAGGGAAAAGAATTATTTTAGACTTCCACTTACCTCTATGCAGTACTAGGCCACTGATAACGCCCGCTTTGTTCTGAGATTATCATTGAGGAATAAAAAATCTAAAATGGGTTGTTAAGTTTTTAGGTGAAACTCCTGTTGATTTCACTGGCTGTAGGATTTCACAGGAAAGACAGCAGTTTTTAGGCATGAGAAGCATGGGCCTGAGCCTGTGCCCAGTGAAGTTCATGGCATACTCGCTGACTTCAGCCGTCTAAACTAGTGTAAGTAAGTGGAAGCTTAGAGGCTTCCTCTGCATTTAAGTGCATTTTGTGACTCAGAATTGTTTCTGAATAAAGGGGGAAATTCCAGGCTGCTGGGGTCACTGGGGCTCTGTTCCAGTGTCCCTTACGGATACCAAACATCATTTTTACAGTGAAAAATGTGAAACACATTTTCACAGTGGAACACGCGAAACACGGCAACGTTGGTGCCCAGTTTAGGGCACCTGACGGGGTTGTGATTTTCAGAGGAAGGTGTCTCTGGCACCAGGTTTCCCAAGTTTGGAGTTAAGAATCACTAAACTTTTGAGAATGTTACCACCTCTGTGTCTCTAAATTTCTGGGTTTTGGGTATATGAGTATATTTACTATGCGGCTTTGTTTGCACGTGTATGTGGCGGTGCCATCTCTATGGACTGTAGATGGATATGGACTATTGCTATGGGCTATCTATATGGCTATATGAGTGGAGTGCAGTATTGCTGCGACAGTTAACACTAGCTAAAGTTCTGCTTCAGAGAGCCTACCTGTTTTCCCAGATTAATTTCATTCTCCTTTTCCTTCTACGGAGTCTAGAAGATCAAGAGTTAAACAGTTCTGTGAGTTTTATTTGACTCGAGCGCAATAAATCTCCCAGGGTGACTGATAGACCGATAACTCTCAAAATCCATTTAGTACTTTGTGTGTCAAATCAACAGTGCATATGGAGTGTTGTCAGTTGTTTTAAATAATGCCGTTTTGACAGTGTGTTGTTTATTACAATTCAACATGTGTAATTTGTTTTCTTGGAGGAAATCTGCCTTTATTTTACTTTGGTTTTTGTTTTTGGGGGGTTTTTTTCAGTTTAAGAACATCAGCCATGTATTAGAAATGCTGCATAGCACGGCGCGTTGGATTTGCTGATCCAGTTGAATCCTGGAAATGTATCTGTGTTTTTACAGGACTCATTCTCGTATGAGATCCTAAATAGCAGAACATTCTGTTCCTTTAGATAAATGTTTGCCTGCAGGTATAGCTTTGTGTTTGTAAATTGTTTTGTGTTGGTCCTATTTCTGCTGCAGCTCCCCTTTCACAGACATTTAAAAGTTTCTGTTTTACTCATAGCTGTTTGTATCCCGGCATTTCATAAGGCAGACCGCTTATTTAGTTTTCCCAATTACCGTTTCATTATTTGTTCAGGCATACGATTTTTTTCTCTTTTTGTTGCAAAGTTGAAGGAGTGCAAGGTCAGGCAATGGAAATTTACCTATCCGAATGCAGCCCTCTTTTCTTTCATAAACTTCCTTTGGCTTCTTAATCTGAAACTTGCTTGTCAATGTGAAATGATTTCTTTATATTTAACTGTCTCTTTCCAATACAGACTAGAATTGTTCCTAACAAAAGAAGCATGAATTGGTGGAAACTATATATTAAATGCAAGACTATTTGTCTAGTTTTCATTAGGTCGCTGAGTGAGAAGCGCAAACTCCTCTCTTTTCCCAAGGTACTCGGATATCCACGAAGTGCCTTCATCCCGTAGCCTTGTTTCCTCTCCCAGTAAACCAGCTTTCCAAAAGAATGCTACACTCTCTGCTCTTTATACTGTCAGCAGTGACAGCAACCAGCAACGCTGACATTTCTTATTGTTTACAAAGGATGAGCGCCAACAAGGCATCTCTGATCATTTGATAAACTCTCCTAACCCTCTCCCCCCACCCAGCCCTCTGCTCCACTGACCAAACTAACCTTTTCACGGTACGCTGCCTGTAATTACCAGTGAAAGACGCTAACCAGAAAGGATCAAAACTTCAGCTAAACACAAACAAACCAGCAAAACAGCTATGAAGATAAACTACTCGCAACTAACATTGCTGGGCAAACAGTGCGGGCCAGGAGAAATGGAGTAGCTGCAGGCAGGGGGTGGAGAAAGAAGAAATCTAACCCTAAATTCCTTATGTGCATGTATTTTTCATATGAATTTTAAAATTGCTTGAAAAAACATCCTAGAATAGCATGAAAATAACCTCATTGTTTATTATCATAATCCTGTGTATTTAATATCCTTTTCCCCCTTCAGTTCCCCCCGCTCCTGCAGAAATTCCCGCCAACACAGTGGTCAAACTAAGTTCATAGTTCCTCGTAATGAGCGCAGGACTAATGCCTATACCAAAAAGAGTTACTCTTCAGTAATCACTTGAATTTTACTCTTACCCACCCCCACCTCCATTTCTAGTGTGACAAGCAGATACTGCATATTTCTTTCCATTCTGTTTTCCTGGAGGTGAGAAGCACCAGCACATAGAATCGAGTCTTCTTTTATCCCTCTCCAAGAGTGAGTTGGAGAGGAAGGTAGTATTGATGGCCTTTGTTTGCCAGGAATGTTGATGTGGTGAATGATTATGTAAAAATGGTTTAAATTCCGTCTTAAAAAATTGCATCTGCAGTTCCAGAGTCTACGTGAATTAGCTGGATAATGGGCTTGGTCAGTAAGCAGAACTTTTGCCACCGAGCTTTCCAGTGCCAAAGAGTCAGATACAGTTTTCAGGAGGGTGTGATTTTCTCCCCATACGCTAAGCTGTATTGGTTCACTCTTTTCTGTTCCATGATAAGAGGGCTGTTAAATGAAGTTGAGGTCTTCAGCAGAAATCTAAATCTTTAAACTGAAGCTTTATTTTAGGCAAAAGAAGCAGCAGCAGCAGGTCTTCTGGCTCTGCAAAATACTGTCCTGTTCGTGTTGAAGTCTTGTTTTCTGGGAACCCAGTCATACCATGTTATCTTAGCATGGAATTAGTCTTTTTGGTGATAAAAAAATTTACATTTATTTGTGTCACTTCTGCATATGCTGTTGAAACCTCCTAAGGAATAACCACAGAAGTAGCACTGCCACTCCTATGGTCTTCGGACAGGCTTTGTCATCAGCTGGATACTGAACACCTAAGAGACCTCTCTTTATCTTTCTTTCTTTCATCAAATTGTTGTAGTGTTGTGATGGATGAAATACCTTGCACCTTAACCCTAAAACCCTGATCCTTCGCTGGAAGCTTTAGCTGAAACTTCAGCACAAATAACAACCTGTTGCTAAATTGAAAGGGGCTGAGATCTGTCCTTGTCTGACTTTGCAGAGCTTCCGTCATCATGCAGGGTCTCCAGAAACGCTGTTCATGTCAACACAATTGGCCAAGGTAGGACGTGGTGTTTTTCCTTTGATTTATTTTAATATCAGTTTTTATGGTTGTCTCTTGAATTTTTATCTGTTCCAAGTAAATTTCACAACATTGTCAAACTAGTAAGATATGAAAAGCTGAGCCTATGGAAGCAGAGTTGAAAGCCTGTGTGATTTAAGGAGCATAAAAACCTCCTTTAGAAATATGTTTCATTTAGCCTTATTGGCTTTCCTGCCTTCAGTCTGACATTTTTTGATCAGAAGGTTCTGTGTTAAGTTGGTTATTTATGCACTTATGACACTCGAAATTAAAAGTATCCATAGGTCTGAGATGTTGTGCATTTTCTCAGAACTGGCCATGTGCTTGTGCATGCGATGTGCGTGAACGCCTTTTGTTTCCTCTCAGCTCTTCTTGCCGTGGTACATATACACAGGGAATCGGTTTCCTCCGGTACTCTTGTAAGAACATACTGAGTGAATTGCTGCAACTAAGCTGAGTGCTGCATACGCAAATGCAGTTTAATGTATTGGCAAACAGGAATAGAATTTAAACTTGCAGTTATGCATCATATGAAGACATGAGCTTAAATATACAGAACAAACACCACAAGTATAAGGCATATTTGAAGTTTCTAGGCTAAGCTATTCATCAAAAAGAAAATGCAGAAGCTGTGCAAGACACCACAGGTTTTTTAAACATCCATTGGTAGGAAATGTCTAATGTCCGTCTTTATTTTGTCCAAAATACCCACTTGCCTGTGAATGCAGATGCTAAATGCAAAGCTGATTTTTTTAAAAACAATTTAATGCATTTGGTGAGGGGAGGCTATAAATTAGCCTTATCAGAAAAATTCTTAACTATTGAAAAACTACTTCCTCCCCATAAATGTAGGGAAGATTCATAGACCATAAGGCTAGAAAGGACAATCAGGGGGCGTGCTGTTTCTAACATGTAGCATGTTGGCCAATATTGGGTATTTCTGAAATCAGATACAGGAAAACCTACAGCTTGATCCAGGGTAGGCGGTGGCACGACTATAATCAACTGTCTGCATCGGATGGAGATGGAACATATAACACATGCTTGTCAGAGAGTTCCACAGTCACTGCAAACCACTTGGGTTTCTTTTTCCCACTGCTAATGTAATTAAAGTTCATATATTTCCTACTACTGTCCTTTTGTCTTGCCTCTTTCATGTTTCCAAGTCTCACTATCACCTTCATGCTAATGAGGCACTCCCTGGCTAGTTCAACACTTCTCACCTTAGTATAGGTAAGTGGGCACATTGGATATGCAAGTCTTACCTGTTCTGAGTCAACGTGACATTTTATTTCTGTGCCTTGTGGTAGTAACTTGGTGTGAGTGTAGCCGCGTGTTTCCAAAGCTCAGGGCTGCAGCTGAGGGAGCTAGGCAGGGAAAGGCAGTAAGATAAAAACATTAAAAAAAAAAAATTCTTCCCTGCACTCACATGTGCTTGTATTGTATCAATCCCAAGAAGCCCTGTGAATTAAGATGAGGTGAAAATGCCAGCAATCCCTTGCCCTTTTATCTCCACTGTAATGAAGTCATGTCTTGCTGTTTAACTTTCATGTTACAATTAAGATTTTTACTTCCTCGTGTGATTCACTGCAGGGAAAGTGGATTTAGAAAATTTTCAAGGGCAAAAAGACACAAGGCAGAGAAGCAAGTAGGTGGAAATGAAGGTCTTTTTCCAAGTTATTTATTTCCAAGACAGATGTCCTGGTTTGAGCTAGGACAGAACCAATTTTCTTTTTAGTAATTTTACTTTTCAGTTACCGTGACATCTGATTAAAAAGGACTGTAAGAGCAAGTCTTGCTTCCATCAGCATGCACTGATTGGAAACAATAAGATATTTGCTCTTAGGGCATTATCAAAAGCCCCCTAACTCAGGAGAAGATGCCAGTTGACTTCNCGTGACATCTGATTAAAAAGAACTGTAAGAGCAAGTCTTGCTTCCATCAGCATGCACTGATTGGAAACAATAAGATATTTGCTCTTAGGGCATTATCAAAAGCCCCCTAACTCAGGAGAAGATGCCAGTTGACTTCAAGGAGTTAGTAAGGGGAGGTGTGTGTGAGAAAGATGAAGTCAAGCACTTAAAAGCCAACGGGCTAATTGTTGTTTAAACGCACAGATTTCTTTCTGTTTTTTGGATCTGATATTTAAAAATGTGAGCTCAAAGTTCATGTCATTAAGGCACAGAAGTACTTTACAGTGAGAGCTAAGAGAGTAATAACGATATTTAATGTCATTTGTCATGGAACTGCATATAGATTCTCTACCTAGTCTACCTAAAATGAAGCGTCTTTGCTAGACAAAGCCAGTCATTCCCTGGACACTGGATGAAGTGGCTTTCTGCTTTGTACATTTTTGCTATATTGCATTTGCAGGTGCCTCGTATTTAGTCACAGACGGCAAATAATCAGAACTTATTTGAATAAAATTTTCCTCAGTCTTCTGCCTGAATGTTCTCACTGTCTGTTCCCAGCCAAACTGCCTTTCCAGTTCTTTTCCCTATGTTTCTGCATAGTTCATTGCCCTCATTCCACCACTGGGGCCCGACTGTTCTGTTTGATGTCTCTCTCTCGTCTATACACTTCTGTTTAGGTCAGTAGCTTTCAGACTGTGGTGCAGGGAGTCTCGGCGTGCGGCAAGAGAGGAGGTGGCCACAGTTTGCCTCTATAGAGTCCTACGAGATGCCACCTGGAAAAGCACAGTTATTGCCATTAGGTTTAGATTTGCTAGTGCATGGCCTGCATTCCCATGTGAAAACTTGAAAATGCTGGAAATCCAAAAAGCATTGCCGCAAGTTGCGTTGCGGAGGAGAAGGAACGTATCTCCATGCTGCATGGCTCCTGCCTCATGGGCATGTCCCAGAAGAGCTCCTCTGGGACAGGCGCACACTCTTCCCGATGGGTGCTGTGCCAGACTCTCTCCTGAAGTGGCTGCTTTGCGTCTTTTTTATTTGGAAGTTATCAAGATGGTAGGTTTGCTATGTACTAATCGAGCAACTGTCACAGTGGTTGTTATGGGGCACTGGATTTTGGCTATTATAGCTGTGGTGGGCCAGGTGAAGCAGAGACACGCGGCTAAGCATCAGGGGGACACTGTGCAGTATCAGCATTAAAACCAAAATTCATTTTCAAGCAACCAGCATGTCTTTCCTGGGAAACACTCCAAGGAAGCATAGCAAGAAATGGGGAAAAAAAGTCTCTGAAACAGTGCTCGGGAGGATTTTGCTCCCCAAGTTGCTGATCTTGCTGGTATAGATATGGGGGAAAAGAGGGCACTCCCTGATGATCTTGATTAACTGTATTTATATGTAGCACGGAGCAGAATTTTCATCAGCTAAGAGTTACATCTCTGCAAGCGTCTCCTTATCTTTTGGCTTTGGGCTCCACTGCTGCTTTGCAAAAACAGAATACAAGGCACAAGCTCGCTGCATCCGCTACACCTGATTCTTTGTCTTTCATTTGTATGCCCAGTCATTGTAACAAACATCATGTTGTACTGGCTATCAAAAAGGGCCTTTCTGGCTAAGGAAAACTCTAATTTCTGTTACAGTCACTGTTCCACTGGTATAGTTCCTTCCCTGGTCCGACTCGCTGCTATAAGCAAGGGATCAGCCCAAGAACTTCCTAATGCCTCCGCACTGCCCAGATTGTCCCCCATTCAGTGATATTTTTCGACGTACGTAGTGGTGAGATCTCTTGCGAGACAACCGAATGGAGCAGCTGAAGCTGCCCTGTTGTCCCAAACGGGGATGTCTGGGTGTAAGGCAGGCTGTTTGTCTGCCCTCCCCTCGGCTCCGGAAGCCTGTGCACATGGAGAGGCACAGTCCTGTGGAAAGCAAATGGCCAGAGCCAGTGTTTCTCCTCTCCCCCAGCAATGCCTCAGCTGGTGCAGTGAAGTGTGCCAGACATAGGGCTATTATTAATTCCTTGTCCTTAGGTCACGCGGGATCGAGGACCAAGATACGATTTCTTTAGGCACAGTGAGGCTCTAGGGCTGTACATCTTGCATTGCCCTGTACTTGGGGGCGATAATAAATTGTGCCATGGACCTCAAATGGAAATGGTCCAGCCAGTTCTGGCCTGGCGTTTTCTATACACAGTTCATCCCGCTAAGCCCATTCCCTCCCACAGTTTACTCAGGCCTTCCATTTCCCCACCTCTGTCTTCAGGAAATGGTAGGGGTAGCTCCGTCTCTAAGGCATCAGAATGAACCAGTTACCCCTGTACTTGTGATGTTTGGAACTGCCGTGATTTTAAAGGCTGCTTAAAGCAGAGTTTACTAGAGTTGTATAAATCTTTGCTTTAAATCCACTGTAAATACGTTACAGAATCTGCCAAACATGCATTAAAATATTTTGCTCCAGATATGCCTATGTCTAACCTTTTGGTTTCTAAGAGCTTTAATCAGTAATCTTCAAGTAGGAAGTTATTCATCTTTATAGCCAGGCAGTTCTCAGTGGTGGTCGTGGCAACAATCTTTTCATTGCTTCTGTGTTTAGTTGTTCTTTGACATGATAGAAGTCAGCTGCAGTTCAATGAGCTCACTATTTGTGCAACTTAATTGCTTGCTTCCTTTAATATGTACTCAATTTTTCCTTTTATGAGCCGGGTTGTTGGAAAAATTAAGCTTAAGGATATAGCTATCCACCGTTAATTAACCTCCTTCCCAAACACATTAGTAAAATAGGTCAAATGACTGTTGAGTGTTAAGTGTACCATTATTAAGGTATTTCTCAGCTGGAAAACGAACCCTATATTGGATAAGACAGGAGTTTCCAAAGGAGCTTCATGGACTTAGGTGTCCATATCGCACTGAAATTCAATTACATCCGAGTGCCTAATTCCCTTAAGCTGGATTTTACGAAAGCTCTTAGGAGCCTATGCTAAGGAGTTTTGATTTGGCGCATGTTTAGAGCATGCATGTTTAAAAATAGACTGAAACGGCTTCCTTTTGTTGCTCTTCAATTAAGCTTGTGGAATCTTTGGCTCCACTGGGATGTGTGATCCACGCATGCATGCGTGTATGTGCGTGCGCACACAAGAGCAGGCAACAAGAGGGGATCGGTTTCTGCTTGGGTATTTGTACTTTGCATTAATAAGGATATTGCATGTGTTTGCTCTTTCAAGAATGACTAATATTATTATTCAGATTTGAAATTCCTAGAATAGCTCTGTTATGTGAGGATGTATAAATAGTTTTGATGAGTATAAAATATGCTCAGTGAGGGAACTGATCTATCAAAACAGCTTTATACAGTAATAGTGTAATTTCTTTCCGTGTCAGGGATATATTCAGATGGAAAAATCACTTTAATTGCAGTGGTGATAGCTGGATTGGAATCTTGCCAATTTACCCCCAAAATTGCACGTGAATTTTAAAATCATATTTAGAAATTTGAGTTCAGTTGGAAAGTTCTTGATTTTTTAAATATATGTATTTTACAAAGGGGTGGATAAGGTTTAAGAAAAATGGAAGTTGGAAGAATTCCCACTGGGAGATAAAAGGCTGTGTTTTGTTATGATTACATCTCCCAATCGCAGTTCCCAGGCTAAGTCGGGAGACTTATTCTAGAAGCCAGGGGGACTTCCCATATGTGTAAACTCTCCTCATCCAAATATTATTGTGTGTTACAGTAGTGGCCAGCAAGATCAGAGTCCACCGTCCCAAGCGTGGTCCATGTGTGTAGGAGGCAACCCCTGCCTGGGAGAGGTTCCAGTCTGAAGAAGCAAATGGAGGGGAATGAAGCATTCCTGTCTCTGTTTTACAGAGCAGGGATAAAATGCCCAAGGTGGATCCGTGGCCTCTTTGCAACACACTGGGGGGTATGTTATACCTTTGGGTTTGAATTACAGGGTTTGCACACTTCACCTTCATGCTGTAGTTCTGCAGACAGAGAAGCGCTTGTCTTTGAACCAGCCTTCTCCAGGCAGGGTTTCCCAGCACCATGCCCCAGCTTTACTGCACAGGGGCAAAACGCCTCAGAACTGCTGCAATCCCCTAGACCCCATCCCGGTACCGTACCTACAAATCCCCCATGCAGAGAGTCAATGCCATCCTTTCCAGCACAAGTTCTCCTTCTGCTTTATTGTTTTCCCCTGTTATTCCAATACAGCTTTATAAAGGGCTTGATAGATGCAAGGAAGTGAAAAGTAAGTGTATTAGTGGAGGCTAGGCTCTTCATTTGAAATGTCTTCCCAGTTCACCAAAGCCAGGGTCAGTAGAAAACTTGTGGCTTCCAGGATGCGAGCTGGAGCTGTGTACTACACTGTCTCTCTCTCTTTTATACCAGATCAGAATGCTGTAAAAAGGATATAAGGTAGGTGTAAATGACATTTCTGCCAAAAATCAAGGCCCCTTTAGCCACTGCCAGTGGTGTAATGGGGCCTATAATGAATGAGAATTAAGCCTTTATTTAGAGACATGCACTGAAATTGCTCAAATGTTGCCAATGTGATAGAAGCATCAGGAAATCGCATCTGTTCCACGTGGCCAAAACCCAAAGAGAAGCTCCATGAAGCACTTAATTTTTTAGTACAGCCGTAAATAATGTTGTAGAGAATTAATACTGAAGTTCAGCGAACGGGTTATAGATGTGCTCCTGACAATGGGTTTTCACCATCCTTTGTGCTGCACTTCGGGGCACAGATCTGAGATTCTCCTCAACAGAAAAGCACCTGTTGATATGCAGGGGGTGTGAAGTAGCTGAGAGGTTTCTGCAAGCCAGGTGGTAGCCTTAAGCATTTAAAATGACTGCAAAACCGCTGCTGTTTGTAGAGCGGCTGCTCTTTTCGGGACACAGTAAACCGATACGAGAGCACAGTTCACACACTGCTACTTGCAGCAACAGAAGCAGCCTATTTCTAGATCCTGGGACACCAGGCCAAGAAAATAGTGCAGTTACTCCTCTGCTTAGGTATCTTCCTGCGGAGGAGAACAGTGTGAGGATTCCCAAGCTGCTCTGTGTGGAGCTGGAGAAAAGGCTGGCACTTGGTTATGCTGCAGGGAGGAGTGGAGCGCGTTAGAGGAGTGGCTCACGTCACGTTGCTTGTGTCGGGCACACCGTACGGACCCAAGTGCTCCGAGCCCTTCAGTCTGCCGAACTGGTGAATCGGTGCGGCTGGCCTTCCTTGGGGACCATCTTAAAATGCCATTTTGCCTGTGGCCATGCCAGCTGGTAGCCACAGAGGGGGCAGGCGGATTGGCAAGGCTTTCTGCAGCAGGGCCTGGCTGGGTGGCTGGGATTCATGTCGCAGGCCAGAAGGTGGCACTGCGGATACTGCGTTGGAGAGGTCCCAGCTGCTCCCAGGGCTGGGACGTTGGGGAAACACCGCGGTAATAACGCACTGTAAACCGGGTTACGTGGAAGGGTAGCAGAGGTCGGAGAGAGCTTACAGCAAGCAGCATGAGTGGACTAGGCAGCAGTTTGGATGTGAATGGCGTGAGGGTACAGGGGACATGCTGGCGCTTAATCTTCCGCTTGCAAAAGTTTGATGTTGTGCATCGCAGAGTCAGGCCGTGCAAAATGTTGAAACTTGCAGTTTTATTGCAGACTCCTAAAGCAAATGAGCTTGGCAGGAGGTTTACAGAGCGAGCGCTGCAGAGGGGTTCTTGGCTTTGCCTGGGCAGTATGGGAGACTTGGTCGTTTGGAGCTGAAAGCGGGCAAAACTTTGCCTTTTCAGCCCTTCTGTGGCTGACTTGGCAGTGCTGGGTTGGGAGAACCATTCCTACCTCTTGCATTTCTTTCTGTCAGCAAATAATCACCTTTTTGTCAATGAATGTTCAATAGCGAGGCACAAGCTGATGGACCTTGGTTTTGCTAAAACAACAGACTGACATAGGAAGGAAGGAGCGGGTGAACAACTGGCTACGAGCTCTTGGTTAATACGGAGCTCACCTCTGGGGTTATACTCCTGGCTGCTTCGCTCTGAGACACTGTATATTTTGAAGAGGATTTTGTGCTCTGCTCCGAGGGAAGCCTCCTAAAGACAGTTTGATTGGAAATTACTCTGGAAGGCCAGTGGGCGATTCATCATCCAAATGACTTATCCCTCCCCCAAAGTTTCTCTAAAGTTTCCTGTCAGAGCTCATGTGCCCCGAGGAAAAGTGCTTTTTCTTTTTTCATTCCTTCACTCTTCACTAGCTACTTGTGTGGGTGTCCTGGGGTCTCAGAGAAAGTGGTGCTGTGCCTGGATTTGTCTCAGCTTAACTCCACTCTGTTTCCATCTACCCCAGTGTGAATCTGTAGTCACATATTAAAGTTTATGGTGATCCACTCATGAACAGATTTACAGGGCACATCTGTCGGGTGGGGGCTTTAGCCTTCTTCAGAGCATCTCTCGGCTGCTCCCCCTCCACTGACACATGCAGACACTTGCACAGGCGACAGGAGAATGAGGATCTCTGAGTCCTAAACCTGCTAACCCTTGTGAACAGTCACCCTGGGTCGGGTTCAGGGCTGGCCAGGATTTGTGCCTGGGTATGGTGCCTAGCTCAGGGGCAGAGCAGAGCCTACGTGGGGATTGTTGGAACTTGCAGCCCTATAAGGACCAGCTGGATTAAATCATGAAGGGTGGTAGGTTTTCCATCTGCTGTCCTGCTGTGGGTGGTAGCTGCCAGCTCAGGGACAGTAATAAGCAGTTGGAGAGGAGAGACTTGCAGACTGGGAAGGGAAGATATGCAAAAGCTGAGCAAAGACATGAAGCTCAGTGTTTTGGCCCAGAAGCATCAGCCCTTTACCTGGAGGAGTGCTGTGCTGCAAGGGGGAAATAACTCAGTCTCTGTGCTCATATGAACGCGTAAGAAAGTGCTACACCGCAGAGGGCAAAGCTCCCAGATGGATGCAGGAGGCTTGTGCAGGGGAGGTAAGGTCTGCTGCATCCTACCCTACTCCCTTTTCCCCTCTGTGGGCAGACAGGGTGGCTCGCAGTGTGACCAAGCGTAAATGGTGCGGCTCTCTGAATTGGCAGGGAGAGAATTTTTTTTTTTTTTTGGGGTCAGGATTGCACTTGCAGTTTACATCAAGCCGGTTTCTGCTGAAAGGCGGATGTGACTTTCCTGTCCTGTGAAGCCAGCCCCCATCCCTCCTCTTTTGGTCCTGGTGGGGTCCTGAGGCAGGGAAGGCAGCTCCGAAGGGCACACGTTTCCTGTCTCTTCGCTCCTGGCAGGTTTTGTCTGCAGACACTGGCTTGAGTACCCCGTAATTACATTTTTGCATTTTTTAATATAGTAACACATGGCTGGGCTTGTGGTAGAGAGCCAAGTGATGTCTTTGGGCCGTGAGGACTATAAATAACCAAAGGGATCATTTTATTTGGTTATGGAAGGAAGAAGGTCTTTCTTCAGCAGTTACTATACAAACACAGCTTCGGAGCAAATAAAGAAGGGTTTCTTTTTTTTCTATATGTTAGGGAGATACTCATGGATTCAGCAGAACCCCCCAAAAGATGAAAATTCTTTGAATTACATTTCTCTACAGAAAGCCTTCACACGCTGTCAAGCTGTCCAAATTATAGCTTTGTTTTCCTTTTAGTTGTGACAATTGTTGTGCTTTTGTTAAAAATACCATTCTGTGTCAATTCTAAGCTCTTGGTAGCAAGGACTGTCTTAAAATAAATGTATGTACAGTGCCAGGCCTCATCTGTGCCTGAGACCTTGAGGCACAACTGCCGTATATACAGCAAATAGCTGGTTTGTGTAACAAGATGGAACTTTTCAGGTCTAGATCTTGGCACTATGAATCCTGAAATCCACGATTCCTCCGTTCCCTCCATGGTGTGCTCTTTGGCATACGGGCATAAGCTGAATCAGATTGTGCTCTGCTATCGAGCAGCCTCCCCTGCTTGCTCCCCAGCACGTATTTCCCCCGTGGCGGTGATGCCCCTTGCACTGCGTAGCACCCTGCATTCCACATCCAGGCAGCCCCTGGTTCTCAGTGCTGCTACGACCAGAAATACTGAGCAGCAGGCACGACTGAGGCTGTGGTGCTCCCCTGCTGCCAAGGGAATTCCTCACCAGCAGCAGCCGGATTCTTCAGCATTTCTCTGTCGGGTGGGTGGCCTTGTATCAAGCAGTGCTGGGACATACCCTACTCTGAGGCTTCAGTGCAGGAGCGTGTGCATCATGGTAGCAAGCAGCCAGCCGTCCCCACCACATGGCTCACTGATAATCACAGAATCACAGAATCCCAGCATGGCAGGGGCTGGCAGGGCCCTCTGGAGATCCCCCAGCGCTGCACCCTCCTCCCCCCCCCACCAAAAGCAGGTGCCCCCAGAGCAGGTTGCACAGGAATGCCTCCAGGCAGGGTTGAATGAATCTCTCCGCAGAAGGAGACTCCACAGCCTCTCTGGGCAGCCTGGGCCAGGGCTCGGGCACCCTCACGCAAAGAAGTTCTTTCTCACGTTCAGGTCGGACTGCCTGTGCTCCAGTCTGTGCCTGTTGTCCCTTGTCCTGTCACTGGGCATCACTGGAAAGAGGCTGGCCCCGTCCCCTGGACACCCGCCCTTTAGATATCGATGAGCACTGATGAGATCCCCTCCCAGCCTTCTCTTCTCCAGGCTGAACAGCCCCAGGGCTCTCAGCCTCTCCTCACAGCACAGATGCTCCAGTCCCCTCATCATCCTCGCTGCCCTCTGCTGGGCTCTCTCCAGTTGTCCCCCATCTCTCTTGAGCTGGGGACCCCAATCGAACATCTTGTGAGTCCTCTAACTCGTGAGTTTCCTTACTGTGAACGGCTATGCATGAGGCTCAGAGCAGGAATGTTTAGGCCTGTTAACGTATAGTTTTAATTCCACTTTGGAATAAGGCTCCCATGACCTGGTATCTGGGCTGAGTGCTGGATCTGCAATAAACAGTTTGTAGAACTTGAACAGAAGCTTCTTCTAACAGGAAAGAAAGATGCTTGGAGGGATTACAAAGGTATATTGTGCATCTGCAGAGGTTACAAACCTGAGAGGCCTTTCTGTGCACTGTGGACCAGAATGCCTGGTGCGTCTACATATTTGTTAATAGACGTGACAAAAATATAACCAGATATAATGGGGCCATTCCTACCCCCATTTTGTGGATACAAAATGTGATCAAAGTGTACTCCGACTCTGATAACCAAGCAGTTGAAGAGTATTTACCGCAGCCTTTCTCATTTCCTTTTGGGGTGTGTTTTTTCCTGCGCATGATCCAACTCTTAGCATAGATGAGTGCCAGACCAAGAGGTTTCGTTCCTCCCGTGTGTGTAAACTGCTACTTTTCCGGAAGGAAGGCGCTGTTCATACAATTGCATCGTTACAAAGAGGCTGTAGTTGCATGATTGTCCTCAATTAGTGGTGCTGCCAAATCATTCCTAATATTTTTTTAGGTAGGCACAGCAGTGCAATGAATCTGATAGCATGTATGTTTTGATGTGGTGCATTGACAGCAGCAGTGTCTGTCAAGAAGAACAACGACAGACTAAATAGCAGGGTGCTGTCTCTATCATGATGGGGCAGTTATGGGGAAAAAGCTCCCATTGTTTCCATGGCCATATCGACCGAGGCCTACACAAGGCCCTCTTGATTAAACGAACTGGCAGCAGAACAGCAAGTTCTTGTTAACCATACATGCCAAAAGTCCCTAACACAAACAATCCCCATTATAAATTAGGCCTTTTACAAACAATATTTCAAGAAACTACTTGTCCGTTTTCCATGCCATTATGCATTTTTAGGATGATTACATGTTTCTGCTGGATAATGGCCTTTTGCCAAGGGCAAAATGGAGTTTCAATAGGACTCATTATGAAGTGAAAAGTTTTTCTATTCCTACCCCCTGGAAGGAAAAAGCCACTCACAGATAAAGCTTGCGATATAATTACGTTGCTTTAGATAACCAGTGACATTACTTCCCAAATGATAAGTACTTGTTTTATCCTTTCTTAATCTCACAGGCCTCTTGTAGTCTTTTAATAGGAAGTGGTGGCAGCTGTGAAGGCCACTTGATCATTTGGGTCCGAGCAGAGTGCAAGGCTGCCCTGCTGATAAAAGGCAAGACAGCTCCAGCTATCAGGATCGCTATTAGAGGAGGAAGTGCTGTCTGCAAGGGCAGACTATGCCAGGCAAATTTTCAATGCACTGCTAAATAATTATGTTCCATTATAAACCTTTCCCTTCCCCCTGTTCATTTTACAGAGCCTGATCTTCCCTTGAATTAAGATGTGTTTTTCGTATCTGCAAGGGAACATGAAACACTGAACTTTCAGAATGGGAATGTCAGGGTTTGATACTGCAAGGGGCTGCATGACCATGGTAGGGGGTCGAACCCTTGGGTCCTAGTGCTGTGCACAGGATTTTGATGGTGCTCAGTATCACAGAGGAATTACGGAGCAGTTTTGTAACTGGGATCCCAGCAAAGACAGAGGTTGCCTTAGGGATTGAAAAAAAAAAGGAGGCCTCTAGTTCAAGCCCTGATCTGGGTCTCAGGAAACCTGGCTCAGTTTCCAGTCCTCCTCCAGAGTCCTCGGTTTTGATCAGTTGCTCATTGCCCTTGTTTCCCGTTTGTTAAATGTGAGTGGAAATGATTTCTCCTTTTGGCCGACTCTTAGGATTATAGGATCTTAAGATAAAGACTCTGTCATCTGTACAGAATATCAAGATCAACAGGCTTTTGCTTGTCTTAGTTGAGATATTGAGATGTTACTGCACCAGAAATCCCATGTCTCTGATCTATGGCTCATGTGACCAACTTTGTTTATAAAGATGCTCATCATTCTCCATTACGTGCTTCCTCCATCATTATTGCAGGAACTTCATCAGGAGGGGAAAAAAACCCTTGGTGACTGTGAGAACAAAAGCCCTGATTCATGAAAATTAATTTTGAGGTGGCAAAAGCAATTTATTATACCCATATAGCAATTATTGTCAAGTTAGTGTTTCCAGGATTTCATTACTATTATTAAGAAGAAAAGCCATTTACACTTTTATAGTCTGAAGTCTTTAGGAACACTAATTAGAGCTTTTCAGCACTCCTGGAACGGAGGAAGATTTTATTGTGCAGGATCAGCTCACATTCACTAGGAGGGGAATAGGGAGCCAAGTCGCTTGCCTGTGTGACGGTGAGAAGTCTGTCTTGACAGCTGAGGAGGTAGGGGACTCCCCCTTGGCTTTGTTACCTGATTCATATCCCTTGGCTAATCCAAGGAGCCAGTCTCTAGGCTCCCTTGGAAGAGTAAAGAGAAAGGCACCTCCAGGTGGCAACTCAGTCTACGGAACATCCACACTTCCACTGGCTAAAATCAATTTCCAAGGACCCTAACCGAGGTGCTGCTGGCAAGTTACTGAACTTAGGTGAGGTGAAGTTGAGCCGAGGCCACCTTGCCCTAATTCTGCTTCCCTAGCTGTGAGGAGCCAGGAGAGCTGAGAGGAGGAGTAACTCTGGGGAAGGTATGTACTATTAAAACTGAGGGTGGGCACTGGAGTCTAAGTGACGTGGAGGAGTGGGAAGGGAAAGACTGTCCTGGGGTTTAGGCAGTGAGATGCATCTCTCATGTAACCGCAGTGGTCTTGCCTGAGATGAGATGCTTTTATCGCCCTTTTGGCTGGAAGCACTAAAGGCACGGCTTTCTGTTCCTGGGTACTCATCTGAGCTCCATCTCAACTGCAGCTGAGCTTAGTGCTCCGAACCCTGTACGTGAAAAATGCTGTAAAATGCAAAGTACTTTGAAATATCATGCTCTGGACATGCAATGTTTTTGACCTGTGGTGTTGTCATCTTCTTGTTCCCCTGCACAAGAGGGCAATTCTATCTGCGTGCATCGCAGAGGAGACAGAGCCACAAAAAACTCATGTGGAATTAGGGTGATGGGTCAGAGAAAAAGATGAGAGTTTGACAGGTGCTATGGGCGTATAATGAAGTACACAACCTAAGCAGTTCTTGTGCTCTGCACGTTACAGGAGAAAAGAGAATGGGTAGTTATGGACTGTTCACACGAACAGGCAGGGGAGTTGAAAGCTGACTGTGGGAAGTCAGTTTTCAGTCTTTTTTACAACATAGGTGTATGTTATGTAGTAAGTTATGGAATACAGTATATAACTATGCTTATTTAGGAAAATAAACAAGATAGAAACATATATATGTATAAAGAAACATATGCCTGGTGGAGTATGCCTCTTGCAAGGTGAAATCTAGTTCTCTCATCCTGTAGGCAGACAGTCGCTACAAAGTTTGGGTCCCAGAGGCGGCTGCCCGGGAGCCCTGCAGAGGGAGTGCAAACAGGGGCAAACATCAGGCATCGACAGCACCTACCACCTCTTGTAGGCAGACTGAGGTGCCAAGTGGTGGCAGGACACGGTCGGAGACCTGTAAGCTGCCAAGGGTGCGCCAGAAGATACTCAGGGAGGGAGTCACTTGTGGTAAGTGTTACCACAGCCTCGTGCAGCCCAGTCCTATAATCCTGCTCTTAGATTTACCAAGCTCCACCTGAAAGTGCCTTAGCGATCAGAGAGGAAGCAGTCTGCAGGCCTGACTGAGTGCTGTCCTGCGAAGGGTTGGCAGATCACACTTTTAGACAGCCCTGATAAAAGCAGGCATGCTGCGGGCACAGTGCTGCACTCTCCTAAAGGCTGTTAAATGCATTAGTAATTAGGCATTTAATTGCCTCTTTTCACCTAGGTCTCAGCTGACCTCTAATGACCAATATTTGTGTTCAGAAGAACAGGGGTGAATTGAAACAAGCACCGAAAAAGTCTAAAGGCAAGTGACTTCTTGCCTAAGGTCATGCAGGAAGTCTGTGGCAGAAACCTCCTCTGCCATAAACCCAAAGCTGTTCCTTGCTGCTGTGGAGTCACACTTCAGCCCCAGTGATTGTGCTCCGTCTACCAGGCTGCGTTCACGAGAACAAGTGAAAAGGAGGAAATCCTTTAGCAGTCCTGGGAACCGAGGGCTCCGTCCCCTGGCCCTGGAGATGGTGGAAAGACTCATTGTCTTCTGCAGACTTGGCATGGAGCCGTCGTGAGGCTCTCCTGCAGACCACGTGGGGAAACTGCAGGCCAGAGGGAGAGCCCGTGGAAAATTTCCTGCGATAATGGGAAGAAGGATGATGGAGAAGCACCACTGCCTGCGTCGAGAACAGCCCTTTCTTTTCTAACAACTGCCTCTGGGGCATCACAGACACACACTTCTGATGTGGAACTCTGTCCCGCTCTGCAGAACAAAGTGAACCACATAGAAGTCCTGACACAAAGCTTGCCTGTGGAGACCCTTTTGGGATAGGAAAAATGAGGAGTGTCCAAGAGGTTCAGGTATATAGATATTACACTGAGAAGACCAGGATACTCTCTCCCATTTCGTTGAAAAATAAGCTTTATTGGAGGGGCAAGAAAAGCTGAATAGAAAACAGATTGCTTCAGGGCAGTTGAATTCTCTGCCCATTTTTGGTGTCAAAATTACCTAAAGGGTGTTGACAAACTAAGAAAAGCTTAGGGAACCAAACAAATAATAAACCCTGATAACCAGCAAGCTCCCCAAAGACCCTGCATACCTCAGGAAGGGGAATTCCAGTGAAAATCACCGCATTTCCAAACTGCTGTTTTTAGTGTTAATCTTCTAGAGCTGTTTTTAAACAAGGTCTGCAGCAGCTTATGTAGCCAACTGAGCAGATGATGTGAATAAAAGAAATGAGCCACAGATCAAAAAAGTCTCCATGGTTTGGCTTTTGATTTTACCTCTTCGTCTTTTACCCAGATGTGGTTGTGGGTAGGTATCAGCCAAGAAATTGCAGGTGGCATGGTTATCTTGCTATTTACTGTGCGATGATGCTGCTACCAGCTATTCAATAATAGGAAATGACTAATGATGTGGTGGAAATTATGAACCAGGATTAATAAAACTTGAAAAGGAACAGTCTGGTCTGTTTGATCCTCTGAAGAGGAAGTCTGTCTGTGTACAAGTCTTTTCCCTGAGGTGATGTTCTTATTAGTCTGATCTGAGTAGGGAGCAAAGGGAACCGAGTTTGGAAGTGGCTTAAAAAGAAGACAGTACAAGAGGACATGAAGTATTGTCGAAAAACATCCCTGGGTGACGGGCTCCTTTCTAATGCTGCCTTGCAGGAGGGTGGTGGTAAGTCACAGGAAGGCAGTTCCAGTCTGCATGTCGCTTGCAAGTAGAAAAGGGATTTCTTGGAGAACTGCATTTGACTCAGGTCAGATTTTGCTCTTTCTCCTGCCGTATCCTCCTTGAGTAATTTTACTTGATGAGGGACTGCAGTGCCTGGCTGCTTTTGGTGCTGCTCAGCCTTGTGAACAGGAGATGCTGTCTTCTGATTGCCATAGCAGTGACGTGAGTACTTTCTTGGCGGAGAGCTGGAGGCAGACTGCCTTTCACAGGGCTGTTGCAGGCACCATAATTTGAAAGCAAAAAGGCGCCCTTAAAAATTGGGCTCAAGACAGGGAAGTGCAGGGCCTGAATGGAGTAAAATCCTGAACTGAGCCTGATGGAAGAGATTTCTGGACATATATCCTGAAATGAGTGTGTAAGTCCTGGAGAACTGGAGCTTTCCCAGGTAAAACCACCACCATCTGAGATGGCACCAAGATGGAAATAATGTTTGATGTGGCAAGGCTGACAGCTAGGACATATGGTGGACTCCATGTTGTTACCACAAACCCCCAGTCCTTTCCCCCAGTGTCTAATAGCTGTGTAGCAGAGGTGCTAGATCTGTCTGCAGATCTGTAACTGACAGGGCAATGGGGCATGGTAGGAGAACAGCAGGGCTGTACGAGTCATGGTAGCGAGGATATAAAGGACCTCTTGAATAGAAGCTGGGAAAGCTGGCCTTCCCTAAGCCCTCTTCCGTTTCCCAGAGAGGAGACTTGGGAGAGTCTCTCCCAGAGAGGAGACTTTTTTTTTTCGGGAGATTATCTATTTCGTAGGTTCCTTGATGTAACAAATTCCCATGACTGCATTGGTGAGCCACTGGTGATCTCTTCTACTCTTCCTGAGGCGGACCAGAGTTGTAGCTATTGTTCTTTTCCTAGAGGACTGAAGTTTGTTCAGTAGGGTACCGAGTACCCAAACAGTGGCTTTGGCACTGTTTGAACTTGTTTGTTTGGTGTGAGAGAAACATGGTAAAAAGGCCTCTAGCCCGGCAAGTGCAACATGGTCAGAGCCAATGACTTTCACTTAAACCCACTGATCTCAGGATTGTGCTGGATTGAACTGGAGAGAGGGGCTCAGTGGAGGCAGGAGGCAGGAGAGCACAAGGGAAGGGAAGAATTGGAGGGAAGAGTTGACTGCTGTCCCCTTGCCCTGATGGGAGCTCTTGTTTTGGTACAAACTCGTGCTGAAGCATGGCCCACAGCCCAGACCCAATCCACTAATCTTCTGGTATGGGGCTCACTCCCTGCTTTCTTTTCTCCAAGGTTGGCTTGGGGCAGAAAGTAAGTNCGAGAGCACAAGGGAAGGGAAGAATTGGAAGGGAAGAGTTGACTGCTGTCCCCTTGCCCTGACGGGAGCTCTTGTTTTGGTACAAACTCGTGTTGAAGCATGGCCCACAGCCCAGACCCAATCCACTAATCTTCTGGTATGGGGCTCACTCCCTGCTTTCTTTTCTCCAAGGTTGGCTTGGGGCAGAAAGTAAGTTTCAGAGTCTTGTCTGTCACTACAGTGGTTCATTCCTTGCAGGCGTTTTCTGTGTGGTCCCCAAAGTCTCTCCCTCAGGCACAAAACATGGCCCATCATGTAACTAAAACTCAGGCCATTTAAAGAGAGCACGACCAGCCGCAGGAGAGGACTGCGTGTGCTCTCGGTCACAGGATGGCAGCTGTGTGCTCATCCTGTCCTGTGATTTACTTGTCACCTGATAGAAAACATCTTTCTGTTGGTGACGTGGCAGGAGCACGTCATGGTGGCCAGGAACACTGGAGAGGTGAGGCCATGCAGCTGCTGAGCGTGTCCATAGGGCACTAATGCAGCCTGCACTGGCAAAAGAGGACAGTGATTTTTAATTATTTTGCGTGGCACTGTGGGCACTTGGAACTTTAACTTCACGATAGTCTTCAGGCTCACCAAGTTCATTAAGTTTGTGTAATTCAGTTGGATCCACTCCAGTCCTATTTACAGCAGCTGAGGGTCTGGCTTCAATGTCATCTTGTTCATCAACCCAGACAGAGCGGCCATTAGCTGGTGTTCAGAGCTCAGGCCTTTTAAAGGAATGAACATTTGGTTGCATTTCAGTGTGTGTGGAGGGTCACGCACTGAAGTTGCCCATCAGATTTCGGTGTTCAGACTTTGCTGCTCAGGCCAATGGACAAGCGTGGTCTCTCGTGTCAGTGTCTGAGTTTGAGCCCCTGGGGTGTGTAGGCTCCTAGGTAGTGGGGTAGTTTGTGAGAGGCTATACACTCCTCCTCTCCCATCTCTTGTGTTGTCTCCTATGTTACCCCTATGCCAGCTTGTTTTTTCTTCTTCCTCCTCTGGTTACTCTTTCAAATAATTTCAAATAATTTATGTTTTAAAATGAAACTCAGCTATGCAACTGGTTTTATATTTATAAATTGTATTGGGCTGACCCCCTTCTTACCTCTGAGCTGGTATTTTTAAAAGCCCCATTGTTTCCCGCTGCTTCAGAAGGTTAAAAGTCCAATCTCATTACAAATGCTGTGCATATGTTGTTGTTTAGTATTATATCAGTGCATTACCTAAAACTACACAGCCAATCATAGCTCCGAGGGACAGTGCCTCACATCATCATACGGGTGGGATGGAGGCACTGGTGTTTTCTTAAAGACGTTAAATCCTGGTCCCTGCTTTGTAATATCTGAGGATCTTCCTTTTGTCTTTTGGTGTCATAAAGCATTTTCACTCTCTGCTTGGGCAATACAAAGAAACATTAAGGGCTTGAAATCCCATAAGCAGCTTTGATCATGCTGCTTTTGGGAAAGTAAGGACAGATGACACTGTCTTGGTGGAATGTTCCGCCCTGCGAATGCTTTTGAAGTTCTTTTTCTTATTATTTCCCTCTTGATTTAAACCAACCTACTAGAATTTTGTTGCTGTTGTCTTATTCGTAAGCTATGCACCAAGTTGCTCTTTTTCTTAGTTCTTTTGCTCAGAGAAGATTTTCTTGACATCAAGTTCTTTATCTACTAAGGTGAACAGAAACTTGCCTAATACTTTGATCAAATTAAATTTACTGTGTCACCTGTACCTTTTCCTAATTCATCAATACGAGTTCTCAATACTGAATCTTTAGTGTCAAAAGACTTAAGCTTGTCTTTAGAATGGACCTGATCCTGTCATATTTTAGTAACAATTGTATCCAGGCCAGTATATTCGAAATATACTGTAACTGGTCTCCAGAAAGAAAGTAAATCATCAGTCCTTGATTCTGGGGAACATATGGCAGCTTGGCATAAGCCAGAAGGAATGAATATTGTGCCCTGCGCCCGTTGCTCATGATCTTTGTCTGCAGGAGATTCAAGCCCAAAGACTGTCTGCCTAGTGTGAATCTTACCCCCAAAAGGTAACGATAAAGGTGAGGCTCTCACATACAGGCTTGACATCAATTTTGGGTGTGGTAATAATAGTAATAACATCTTTGTGTTACTGCTTCATCCAGAAGAGCAGCCTAGGCTCAGCAGTGGCTCCCTCTCTTTGTTCTTTCCACAGAACAGAAGAAGTGTTTGCAGAACAGTGTCCACTCTCTGCAGAAACAGATGCTCAAGCTATTTGGTTTTCTTCTTTTTCCTCTAAGCTAGATGAATATAATGTTCTCTTGAGTTGTAAAAGACGGGTTTTGTATCTCACAGTCACGTTTTAGTATCAGCAAATATTTTAGATATGAGTTAAGAGAGGTACCCCACTGACAGAAGAAGGCTGGCAGAGCTTGTAGTATCACATCGTAAATTCCCTCTTCTGCTATGAAAATGTAATAAAATATGTGGCACGGCAGATTTACAATGACAATGCTGCTGCTGTGTTAAGGCAACTATTTTATCTCTTTGTTTTAAAACACGGTTTTTACTGTACTACACACAACGAGTACTTCCTCCAAGGAACAATGCCTACAAGCTTCACATTAAGTCAAATATGATCTCATAGTGACTCTTCATCAACTTGTTACACCATTATCTCTCTGGTGCTAATAAATTTTAGTAGCGAAAATTTATATGCAAATGTTTTATTTCAGCTATCATTATACTTAGCTTATCGTGAGCCTGGTAGTGCCCCCACCCAGTTACATCATCCTTGGAAAAATTTAGCTCAATATGTCTTTTATGGTCTTACTGCAATGTTATATTTTCAGGCCTGACCACACGCATGTAATGGGCTTCCCGGCTAGCTGCAGCCCGATCCTATCGGGTCCTGCAGGTAGGCAGCGTCTTGCTTGCCTCTATTAACTCATGTTCATTCTGTATAGGATGGTGGTAGCACGGGACAGGGATATGCAGGGCTGTGAGTAAAGTGGTCCGTGTCCCCAGGTAAATCACTTCTCATCTGCTGTGTCTCTGGATCGGTGTATCTGGCTGGCTGCCGAGTGCCTTGTCCAGGTGTATCAGTGTTTTCCTTCTCACTGCTTTTTTTGTTGTTGGGTCCTGACTTGAAAAAGGAAAGTTGAGATGATGACCTTTTACTAAACTTTAAGGCTTCTTCCATCTCCCACTGTTAGATTGTCACAGAGGTGTCAGAGCTTGTCTGATGGTGCTGCCCATGCTGATGCAGCAAAGCATTTAAACACGTGTTTATGTGTATTACAGTGCTGTGAGCGTTCATCCTACAAACTGCAGTCAGGAGTGAGAAGGAAAGAAGAGAAGTACTCATGATTTTGCATGTGTAACATTGAACAAATAAAACTATATGGCTTCTGGGCTGCTCACCTAAATGTTCCTGTAGGTCAGATGCTTTCAGAGGGATGGTGGGGGGCAGAAGCTGTCATCTTCTTTTTGTATATTACTTTGACACTTGAGAGCCCTTGCACTGGATCCATAGGCCAGATAGATAAATAGGTATTGTTACACTAGATCCTAGATGCTGTTTGGTTTGTTCGGTGTTGGTGTTGTGGTTACAGCATCGTGACTTTTAATAACAAATTTGATGGGAAATTCTACATGCAGCGATAGTAAGCAATGACACAAGTAGGTAGGTGAGAATTTCAAGGTACTGAACCTGGGAGCAGCAAGGTTTAGTTATGATGCTATTGGTGTTTTCATACTTAGAGAGTCTGAATAAATTTTATCCGGATCATTTTTCCAGTGGACTAAAAAGGTCTGTGATTTTTTTTGTAGCATGCTCATGGGATACATGCAAGTTGACTTTATTTAAAATTTTCTGACTCTTTTGTTGTTAAGATAATGAAATTAATTTCCTTTTAAGGAAACTGCTCTAATTACTAAGGACATATCCCATGATTGTTATGATTGACTTTGTTAATCTGTGTTGATGTGAATGCCTCAGTATGATGGCAATGATAAAATCTAGGAGGCTTATGCCTCCATGCTTCCCAAAGACGCAGGGGAATGAACTGATCTAATGAGTCTTGTTTTTAAGTGCTCACCAGGTATTTTGCTTCGTTGTCCAAACTGTACTTACAAAATCATACAACTGCTTCCTCTCTGTGTTTACAGCTCTATGATAGGCTGTACTGTCAACACGTAGATAACTCCCAAAGACTAGAAGATTGCTAAAGCCAAGCAAACCTTACCTTACTACTTTTGTACTGTCATTGAACAGGCTGAAGAAGACTTTTGAAAGAACAGCCCAGGAGTCTTTAGGTACTAACATCAGAGGCTGTGATCATTGTAATTCTTAGATAAAAACTATGATGACATGTAGTGATGAGAAGAGAGGAAGCAGCAATTGGAAGAGGGAGTAAACACGAGGTACACAGATGGACATTTTAAAAAATTCCTATCAGATTAGAAATATGTGCTACATTGACAGACTTGTGATCCTTCATCCTTTATACATGTTTGGGAACCTCCACGCAAGGGGTGAAGGAGATCACCTTGAGACGGTGAAAGAACACCACAAAATCTGACATGAAAAGCACTTGTCTGGTAAGGAGAGCTTTTTACCCAGGAACACAGATGAGGCCATGAGTCATGAAAAGCACATCTCTTTCAGAATTGCATCAAAATAGCTGTGAAGTCTTGCATTTAGTTATTTACAAAATTATTTTTTCTCATTTTGATTTAAAATAAAGTCGATATTTTAATTTCTTCAGTGTTTGCAGCACATTGCTGTGTCACTGAATCCATCTGCTGCACAACTGTCAAGACTGTGGCTCTTCAAACACACAGGGGCTGAAATACCATTCATTTGACAAATACTTGCTCAGCAGATCAAAGGTCACATAAACAGAAAGCATCAGTAACCAGGAGCCCTAAGCCTGTAGTGTGCAAAAATATTGCAATTACAAATCCTTCTAAATCTTAGCTGTTTTTCTTCCTCTTCACTTAAGAGACCAGTGAAAAGTGGTAGCTACAACGATGTGTCCGCAGGTGAGCAAAAGCCTGGCTCTATGTTTGAAGCAATCAGAGCATGCCATAGCAGAACGCCAATGAAAATCAAAGGAAGAGTGGAAATGGCTTCCACTGTTACTCCAGGTCACAGGGGAGGCTCAACCAACCAGTGACTTAAGATTAACACGTGCACCAACCCATATGGACAATTGCAGTCAAGCCAGGAACTATTTTTTCTGTGGCTATGAGGAAAGTTAACTATTGTATCCTAAGTCATCTGACATTTTTTCCCAAATAGCAGAATTTCCTTTCTTCTTCTGGAGAACTTTGCATTTTGCAAGGGAGCGTGTTTACGATAGATTCCCACATCAGAAGTGGTGACATCAGTGATTCCTCTTGCAATTTCCCATCAGGACCCCGGGGACAGGGCTGGCCTTCCTTTGGTAGCACACGCTGAGATCTGAGGACAGCAGGTGCTGCAATACACTGAAGTGCTAGGGCTCTCACCAGGCATTAAAGCCAGTGAAAGTTGCAGGAGTTACCACAATGCACAGCCATATCAGGGTCTGATTGCTCTTTATTTCATGGAGGACAGTGACAATTAACATGTTGTTGCCCAGCAGTGACAGAAAGCAGCAGCTGTGTTGCAGTAGCCATTGTAATGGAAGGAATCTCGATGTTCAGTTCCAAACTAAGCAGGAACTAAGGTATTTTTAAATGTGCAGCCTGCAGTTTATTTGTGTGGATTATCTCCAGATGTGGGTAATGAAAAGGGCAGACAAGTGTGGATTCACTGGGTAGGGTGCAAATTAGCTCGTCCTTCATTCGCTGCTGCTCCTTCTTCCTTTTCAGGTTCTGGGGCAAGCTAAGAGTGCCTGAGCCAGAGCATTAGATTATCCCCCTCCTAGACTTCGGTCTCTGCAGCCCCAGGAGAAGGTCTAATCCATTCCCTCCTCTCCCTTGAGGCCAGAGATGGAGGGAATTCCACATTGTCCCAAGAGGATCTGCATCTGTTTGCCATGTTGGAAGCTCTGCATATTCCTCCTACTCCTGTATAGCTCCCCATGCTGATAAGTCTACTGCAGGTGGTCTAGGGATGTGAGATGATGAAGTTTTATTTCTAAGGGGGTGTGACCTGTCTGGCAAGTGAAAATAGTCTTTTCACTAAGTTACCCTAAATTGGACTTTTCTCCTGTTATTTGCATTCCTGCATATGCTGGGGATGTCCCTCTCAGGATACACAGTGAAATGCTTTGATACACACTTCACATGACTGCTGGAGATTTAAAAGCACTGTGAAAAGAGATCAGGCTTGTTTAGGATTTAAGAAACAACTTGTTGGCGTCATTTGACTACCCATGATGTAGCAAACTGCTAAGTGGTTAAGCATAATTTACCAGGTACCTCACTGCTACTCTTTTAGGTGTCTGACGAACATCAGCAGCTGAGCTGATTGATAACTAATCAACTAATTTGGGTGCTAATCGCTTATTTGACCATCCAGTTACCTGTTTTGTTAGATTTTCAGGTGGCCATCAGAAACTATCAGTCTTCTGGTCACTCAACCATGAGTTGGACGTACAGTGAGATGAATCAGCTGTTAGTAGCATACTTTCAAACCCAATGTGTACAAAGTAGTTTAAATTGCCAAACGAGGATTAGGACTCTAATGAATTTTAGACTATTATGTGACTTTCCCAAGGAGACACCCCTCACCGGAGGGACTTTAAAGGTTTGTTACAAAGATGGTTGGAGCTAATCCGACTGAGGTTGCCTGGGTGGAAAGCATGTGTGTATGTATTTATGTATCCCCACATACCATGTGTTTCTCTTCTGTGTAGTGAGGAAGCAGATTCGTCCTCCTGCCATGTATATTCATCAGGTGTTATCAGACCTCAGGTCCTACTTAGGGAAACATCTAAATGAGGTTGATGGAAGATTTTCCCAAGTAATGGCATCATTAACGGCACCTGTGATAGAAGTGGAGCGTCACCCGCAGTGATTGTATGGAGCATTGCATGATAGCTGGGATGTCTGTAAAATCTGTACAAAATTAACTACAGCTGCACAATAGGTGATTGATTTTTCTCATGCTGTAACTCAGCCCTCTTTAATACTCATTTAAGAATTCTTTCCTTTTATAGGACTGTAATATGCATGAGCCCATTCCTGTCCACCCTTCCTATTACTCTACAGCAATGCCTTCTTTAATACCCTACTTCTATTTTTATTGCTTCTTGCAGTCAGTCTCCTCTCCTCTCCTCAGCCTCTGTCCTGGGAAGCCTAGCCAAGCAACGGGGAACTTCTTGGTGGGGAAAGTGATGGAAAAGGAACAGAACCACACCAAATGTGTTATAGTAGTCCCACAGCAGGAGTAGCTTTCCCAGAGAAAGTTTGGCACAGGGCAGATTCCCCTCCTTCTGTTTCTGTCTTCACATCTCTGCACCCGCCTATGTGGAGTCCATGTGGGATAAGATTATGTCACTTCTTCAGTCTCCTCAGGTCCTTTTGTGGGAAAAGAGGAATTTCCTACCAAGCCTCTGTGGAGCTGGTTTGTAACCTTTGGAAAACCTAGGAAATCTGAGGGATGAGGCTTTCTTGCAAACATGCTTGGATCTGGTAAGCACTTCAGGAGCTCTTCCTGAAGGAGAGGAGAAATTGCTAGTTCTACTTATGGTAAAATCCCGACGTAGTTGATCTCAAGTCAACTGGCTATGTTGGCTGACAACTGAAGACCTATTTCCTAGAAAGTGAGAAATGTCCTCTAAAAAGGGGCCATAATCTAAGTGAGTTTTCAAAGAAATCGAATGCAGCGTGTCGACATTCCCAGTGTATAACATTCAAAGCTCATGATTTTGTCACCACAGAAGCACAAAACCAGAGCGCTTTGGGTTCTCTTCCCATCAGTTAATAGTCTGAAGTCCCTGGGAGTGGTTGTGCTTCTCTAATCTGATCAGCGAAATACGAGCCAGAGAATTTCACTGTGTGATTCCTGGGTAGAGTTCAAAAGCTCATGTGTCAGACTGTCTGCTGCCTTCAAGAGCATGTGTTATGCCATCTTGACTTAAAGACTTCAATTGAGAAAGAACTTATCCCAAAGCGAATCGTTCCAACGGTTAACTGTCCTTACTGCTAAAATGCAACTTCTCCTTTCTAACTTTTGAGATTAATCTTTTAAGATTTTCTTCACAACTGTGAGGATTTGAGACCGGCTTCAATTTTTAATGAGCCTGAAATTCTCATAATAATAGCAAGCTGCTGGGGGCCTATGCCTTTGAACAAAACATTTAATAACAGAAGACCAGCAATAAAATGAATGGAGTTGGAAGGACTGATACTGCTGAATTACCTTGTCTTTCCAGTAGCAGAAGGGAATTACTGAGTTGTATTGTTTTTACTAGCAAATGACCGAAGACATTTTTCTGGAAAATGGATGCAGCCTGATCAAAGAGACTCCTACTTACTGAAAAGAAACAGATTCAAAATATATTTATCCATTAAAATGTTGTGCTAAGCTTCTCTTGGTCCCTACTGGGCAGAAGACGCCTATCTCATTCACCTCTAATCTGAGAAGCTCATTGCGTCTACCAGACCTATTTGCAGCGAGACGCTTGCGGGAGATGAAACCTTGGCACGGGAGGTTGCTTGTCTCTGAGGGCTGTTGGAAGGGGAGCAGAATTCCTTGTCTGCCTCGGTCCACCCACGCAAACAGGAAGGGGGCCGTGCCAGATGATAAGTCCAATTTACCATCCAGGGTAACTAGATGCCAGAGAGGATTGTTTTCATTTCCACGGGATTTCTAATTAAGGGACATGCTTTAACTGTGTTTTCAATGGCTGAACATCCAAATGACAGTTTGATATGAGCAATTTGTCTGGCAGGCTAGATAAATTCATACCGAAGCTAAAGGATTTTCCGTTTAAAATGGGTACACATCCTTAGCTGCGAATCGGATCAAACATTCCTGTAATGAAAGGATCTCCTTTATGTAACAACTTCTTTTTAACCTTCATTCTTTGCAGTTTTAAGGATCAAAGTCTGTCTTTCTCCTGATTTGTCCCCAGTCATTGACTCTGCCAAGTGCTTGTTTTTTTCTGAACTCTCAGTCTTGTTCCAGTTTGATGAATGAAGGGAAATGTCTATTCCCATTTCTCCTGTCCCACCCAGCCCTAATGAGCAGTGGCATTGTCTGACTGACTCCTGGGGGAATTTTCTACCTGCATAGCTGTTGGGCTGGGCTGTCGCAGCTGGATTTCATTTGATGCTTTGTTTCCTAGAGATGTGATCCACGCTCTTGAGAACAGGTAGAAAGGAAAGGTGCTGCTGTCTTTCTGTCAGGGGAAACTAGGTGCAATGCGGTTAGGCTATTAGCTGGATTTGTTTCTGGAATACTGGAAATCCATACAGTCATGTAAGGTGTTGCTTTGGTTGAGGACATACTGCCTTTTATCGCGTTCACATAAATAGATCAAAGACATGTTCACGGTGTACATGGCCAGCAGAGATGATGTGGGCAAACGTTAAGTGGGTTTGTTCCTGTGGGAGGCCTAGTATGAAACTCTCATGATAACTTTGCCAGGTTCAGCTAGACAGACTTTGACGTTTGGTGTAGGTTAATGAGAACTGTGAGCTTTGAAGGTTACATGATTGTATGTATGTTCTCCCTTTCCCCCATCATCACATGACACCATTCAAAATATGTCTGAGTGGAGAATACAGTTATTTTTGGTACTGGCCCAGAAACTTATCAGGTGAAGTGCAATTAATGAATCAAGTGCCTTAAAAATATCTGTCCAGAAGCAGCAGGTACTCTTTTGGTGACTGAGTACAAGAATTTCATTCAGAAGAATGGCGTGGAAAAGGCTTTTCTTACATCATTTCTTCACAGTGTATTTGTCCTGCTGCTTCCAGGGACGTTATATTTTTGCTGTACTAGTACAAATCTGCCTGCACCTTGGTAAATCACAAGACTGAAAAAAATCTCGTTTTATACATGCTCAGTGGAGATTTAGTTGAAATCCATAAGGGGTTTGCCTGCCCTAAACGTTACTGCTGCCCAGGCAGCGGTAGAGGTGGCTGCTCTGGGAGGGAGGTGCAGGTTGGCTTTAGAGCTTGTTCTGACTGTGCTCTTCTTTCCTGGGTCATCAAGTGCCAGAAAATGTACAGGAGGAATCTATGACTTAAATTCAGAGGGGACCAGGACTACTGCAAGGATAGGGGAAGGGGAATATGGGAGCAAGGAGTCTTCCATGGTTATGTCTGAAGAAGTGGTGTGAGGAAACTGAACAGGACTCGCAGAGAGATGGGTGCTAATAAGCCCAGGGAAACTGAGAGTGGGTGCGAGTAATGGAATAGAGTCAGTTGGCTGGGAAAGGACATGAAGAGCTGGAGACAGGGAATAGTGTGGGGATAATAAAATCAGGAATGCATGGGACAGAAACAGTGGTCTGTGATAGAGAAGGGGAGGAGGAAGCAGGAACAGAGAAGCAACGTATGTGGAGGAGATGATAGATACATAAATAGGACAGAGAGTGGGAACCTGCTGGCCAGGCAAAAGGAGACGGAGTGTTATAAGGAGAAGTGAGAGTGGGTATGAAACTGGGAACTCAAGTGAGTTGACTCTGAGATGAGACCAGTGCTGGCACGACAACGACAGGTGGTTCCCAGACAAGATAATTTTGAAAGGAGCCAGACCTTGGGACAAGAGTGGACAGATCCGTGTCCAATTGCCTCCAGGCTGGAACGAGACCTGGAGCCAGGGGCAGACCATCCCACCATATCTGAATTCATCTCCACCTCTGCTATCCGTAGTAGAGCATGCCTAAGGCTAGTGGAGACAAAAATGAGCTGGGCACAGAAAGAAGGTGTGTACAGCATTGCCTGCACTCCAAGGACTGAAGGCATGGGTGGTCTTGACCTGCACGTTTTCTAAGTGTAGAATGATTGAATTTGCAACTGTGCTAACATCCTCTGAACGTAGTCTCAGTGAATAATACAGAGCAGTGGGTTAAGGAGATGGGGAAGGTTTGCGCGGCTCAGAAGACTGCTTTAGCAGATAAGTAATTAGAGATAACAAAGGTGGAGAGCACAGGCCTGATATGTCATGGCTGAAATACCCCTGTTTATTAGTAAAGCCAAGAGGGAAGGACTGTCTCTGTGCTCTTATTTTCTATAATACATGTGTTTGACAGTCCCAAAAGAGGTCAAGGCTCCAGTGCTGGGCACTGAAAACTGTTACAGGAAGATGTTATTTGCATTAAGGAGCCTACAGTTCAAATAGACAAGGCAGAGACAGAGTGGGAGAGGAGCAAAAGCACTGAGAGGTAAAGCAGGTGGCAACAGTTTGCAGCAGAGCGGATTGCTGAACTTCTGTATCCCAGTGCACTGATGTGTCTGTTAAATTGTACTGCTGTTTGCACTCGTACTGAAGCCAAAAGGAGGTCTGAGTAAATGCTCAAGGCTAAAAGCACTATGGGATTTCTGCCCCAGAAACCAGAATACAAAATGGGTTGATTTTCTTTTTAAAGGAAAAAGCAAATGGATCGGTTCCTATTCCGAATGGTCCTGCTGCCACCATAGCACACAGTGAGTGCTCTGTTACGCTAGGAGAAATCCCATTAAAATGAGTAGGACTACAGCCCTGAGGCCTGGTGGGAGATGCAGACGTACTGAAAGCTGTTTATATTGGCTAGGAAATCCACAGGTTAATAGTAGTTTTAGCATTTACATAGGACCTGGAAACGTCCTCAGTGCTTTACACAACAAATAAAATAAGTTGTTAATTACTTGTCCTGAAGATTTATATAATGCAATGTTAGTCCTACACAAGCAAAGTTAGGGCAGCAAGAACAGAAGCTTTGATTGCAGAGCACATGAAGGCAGTTGTACCAGGGAACACACCAGCTTTGTGTTCTCCCTACCCAGACCAACCCCTTGCTCCTAGGGCATTGATTTACCCAATGTTTGTGCAGTCAAATTCCATACTAGATTTAGCAAGAATTTTATGAGTCTTTTTGTATACAAATCTCCACTCCTCTTCACTCCCACAAAAAAAGCTGAAAGTTCCAATAAGTTACAAGATTTCTTTCTAGGATTTTGCTGGTCATTTTGAAAAATGAAAGTTTTAAAATTAATTTAAAAGTGCTTAGTTGCCTTTCTTTACAGCAACATTTGACTAACAGCAATAACGCCGTCAGCGGAAGCGAATCTGGATAGTTATGTCACAACTGAAAGAGAGCACGACAGCATATGTTTTAGTTGAGTTTATTTAGGACATCCTGCTGCTAAAATCAGCCTACAGAATCGTCGAATTTCATAAAAGTAACATTCAGACTATTTGTACTCAATTATACGTTTATTTAAAATTTCCTCTCGGTTTACTGATGTAAACGTATTGTTCATTTTTCACATACCAAGCACTGTTGTTTAGTCTCAAGGGAATTATTGTTACAAATTTAACAACTGTGACATATTAAAAAGCACATTTAAGGAAGAAATTAAGGGTTGAGAGGATGTGACCAAATGTTTCCATGGTGTTTTGCCAAAATGTCACTTAAATGCCAGCACAATTTTAATAGGAGTTGCTCTTTCAGAACTCATCTTGCCCACCAATAAAATAAAATAAATCTCGTCCGCATCAGTAGTAGGCATACTTTCATTGCACTTGCCAGAAAATAATTTCCTAAGTTTTATTTTCATTTTGCAAACTGCTTTTAACTGCTGGGTGATTAATATGTTAGCTCTCTGCGTTATGCAGCTGATTAGCAAGGAGGAAGTCGGTAGCTCAGAGTGTGTAAGCAAAAATGTTCAAATTAGATGCCTCATGTAGGCACCTGCATCCCTAATTAACAACTAGCCGATAATGTCAGGAACTGATTTTCAGGAAGTTCTTTGTTCTTTGAAAGTCAGGCCCCAAACTGGGCAATGAAAAATAGAAACCTGAAACATCGATGATTGCTTTGGAGAAACTCGAGCCTGATGTCAAAGCAAATTGTGAATGGTGCGTGTGCAAGGCTGGGAAATGCTCTCTGGGCTTATTTTTCTATAATTTTGATTGCCTTTCTGAAGTTATCATAGTGAGATTGTTGCAAGAAGCAGCTTCGCATGTATGATTTTCTATGAGCAGAGAGCTTTCTGGGGAAAGTTGGAGTAGTGGTAGAAGGCATTCCTGGGAGATATGTCCCCCAAACTAATCTGTGTTTTAAGTGTTTTAACACAGAGTGAGTTTTCTATAACTGTTTTTTTACCTGTGTGGAAGATGCTGTGATCTAAAAGCTCCCTCCGTATGTGATTGATTGTCTCCTCCCTGAGACCTAGTGCTCTACGAAGGCGGGGTGAACTGAGCTGCCGTCTGAGCACTGTCTTCTGAGCACCTTCCAACTGCCTGCTACAAGTGTCACGCTTGCTCCGGTGCTCAGGTCAGTGGCATGAGGAACAACGTAGACTATTTTCTGGTTAGGATGGCTTGAACTCTGCAGGCTTAGCTAAGGCTGGGACGGATGACCTTGAGCTGAGCTCCTGGCCTGTGGGCAGGGGTGTGGAGCGGAGCCTTGTCAGGGCCATTAAGGCCCATTAGTGCCCTCAGGGCCCTGACACAGAGAGAGTCCCCATACTGATGCAGATCTAGTGGGCAATTTGAGAAACAATGGGATGTTTTCTTTGGGTTTTGAACCTCAACAGGACGGTTCACTTAAGATGGCTTGTGGTGGCCATACTGAAGCGAGAAGGGAGCAGACCTCAGTGAGTTTGCCTCTCCCACTAGCAGGACTGGGTGCTCTCCCTTCTACATAATGCACAGTAGACTTTGCCTATTTAATGCTCCTGCAAGGCTGTGATAGTGTATGTCCGGGAAAATATAATTTCTTTCCTTTTCATCTTGAAGTCATTAATTATTTTCAGTTGTATTAAAAAACCAAAGTGTAAGAAAAACACATCTAAGAATTACAACTGCCAGAGCCTCTAGGTTTTTTCTGAGTTTTATCCTGAGAAGTGCTTGGTCCTGCCGCTTGCTGGAATGTGTTTATCCAATGCTGGATGCACGTGGGTCGGTTGTGGGGATGTGCGCAGAAGACTGCTATGCCTGCCAGTGGGATAGTGAGGCAGCAGCTCCTTGGGACAGTGCACACTTGTCATTTGGATGCACTTAACTAGCCGTACGTTATTATGGAGACATTAGGGCCTGTGGCTTGGCAGCAGCTATGACATTAAAACGTATAAGATGTGACCAAAGGAAGCACTTGGCAAAACTTTTTCATCTTCCCCAGACATAAACAACAAATTTTCTCAACGATGGTATGTTGTGACTGAGAGTGAGTCACTAATGTATTTAGAAGGATGTCCTCTCCCTGCACAGAGGAGACCACAACTAGCTAAATTAAGCCAAGATAGGGTGGCCCTCATGGTTGAGGGGCACAGTGGGAAATTCCCAGATGGCTTTCTGAAATCTGTGTGTTACACACCACTGGCGTTCTGCATGAGAGCTCTGCAGGAGTCCTCTGAATCTGTGCAGGACACATTCTCCAATGCTAGAAATTGGTGTGGCCCTTTGGTATCTGTGCAGATAACCTGATTTCTACCAGCTGAAAGGTAGACTCTTCAGGGGTAGGCTCTGGTTTCAGTTGCTACCGAGAAGCTGACTTGGTCATTACTGGTATTTCTGGTAGCTTAAGGGAGGTACCTGCCATGGAATTCAAAGGGGACTTCTGGCATCCTGTGGTTATCTGGAGATAAAATTTAGTCTTTGTATCTGCTAAGCCATTTATGAAACTTTTATTTACACTTTTGAATTAACACAGTGCTCAAGAGCTTTTATATATGGCCCAAGATGTAGAATAAGCTCTTTATGTCACACCTTACTTTCAAAGAGAAAGTGTGGTGAAGATGTAGTGTCATGATTGGTTCAGAAAAATCTCCAGGAAAGATCTGCAACTTGGAGAAGTATATCTTCATTCCTGGATGATGTAGTAACAGTTTAGCTTGTACAGCTGATTTTACAAAAATATTTATTTCAGTGAAATTAGTTCCAGCTCACTTTTAGTTTCCTCTTTTAGTATTTTTCCTTGTTGCTTCATTTGGTTCATGATGAGGTGAGAGTTGCAGTGATGGCATGTAGAAACTCTTATTTGCAATAACATCACTCTAACAATGAAGTCTTATGAGGAGCACCATAAGGCTCCATGCGGCCATATGCACTGACGCACCAACGCCACGATGTCGAAATTCAAGTGGGAAAGGCTTCACATCTGCCTGGTAATGTAACAAAGCAATATTCACATTTTCATAAAATGTTCTGAAATCAGTTTGGTTTGGCTCGCCATTCAGATGCTCAAGCCAAAGAGACTGCTCTGAGAGTAGTGCAAGCAGAGAAGCAATACATAGTAGTAAGTGAGGTTGCAGGATCTGAAGTGCCATTTCAATGAGGCAGTTAAAGTGGCAGAGCTTTGTAAAATCCCTTGTTTTTCTGCCCGTGCTTACGTACTTGAAAAGATGTAAGAAAAACCTGCACATGCCACTGTACAGTGTAGGGACAGTGTTTTCATCCTGATGCTCCCTAGGAAATTCATAGGAAGTTCAACTTTTATTTGATTTTGTTCCGAAGCTCAACTCAGCTATCCAAAATTCAGCAAAAGGTGCAGGTGAAGTACTGCGAGACAGTCACTGTAAGTGTTGAAAGAGGAAGTGAAGAGTGCACTTGACTGCAGTCTGCCCACAACAAAAAGATGCGAACGGTGATTTTTAATCTAGCAGCGAAAGAAGTAACGTGAACCGATAGATGGGAACCTGAGGATGAACATTTTTGAACATGAAAATGTACGCAAATAGCAACGCTGAGTGATTAAACATTGCTGCATTTTACTAAGGGGCGCCTTGAATGCTTCATCACTGAAAGCCTTAATAGCCTTGCAGGGAGGATACTCTAATTCAGGCACCGTTCAGTGGGGTCAGTGCAGGAACTGGAGGTTGAAATCCCATTGCCATTGGGACAGAAGTTGAATTTGAGTGGGAATAACAGTCCCTTCAACCCTTGAGACTTTTTACTCCAGCTGGGCTTGCCAGACAGAGTCCGTTGTGGTCCTTGATAACTCTGTATATGCCTGGACAGATTTTTATTTGCATGCCACTTTGGGAATTGGTTGTTCTTTGCATGTGTACTTGTATTTACATGTGAACAAGAATATTTGTTCTTCATCAGCCTTTGTTCTCCTATTTTTAAAAGACTTACTCTTCCCCTCAAAGATTAGAATCAGCTCCATCTGATTTAGGTGACAGTTCTCACCCCGTGAGCAGCAAGAAATTGAACTGTTTCTGGAATGAGCCATTGTTGATCCAAGCTGTCCAACAAGTACTTGAATAACAAATATCTCTTACCAACCAATGTTGGTTCGCGAACAGAGAAAAAGAATGAACTTCACTGGATTGCTTGTTTGCAAAACACAGTTCAGCCCTTTCTTTGCCAAAGTCGAGCTGTCAGGAACTAGATCCTTAACTGCTATAAACCATCTCAACTCATTGACTTCAGTGGGGAGGTGACAATTTACATTAAGTGATCATCCAGCCTCAAAAGGGCAGCAAGACAGCAGTGTGAAAAAAACAAATGACGGGGAATGGTAGCAAAACATCTCAGAATAGCCAGAGAGATTTCTGGGATAAATTGCAGATATGGTCTGGTTTTTTGCAAAGCCGAGTTTGCTTTTTTTTTTTTTGGTCTCTTATCTCCTATTTCGCTTAGTGCTTGCAAAGATCAAATGTGAAGCAAAACTTGTAAGGAGGGATAATGTTAGCACAAGTGATGCAGCTGGGGGGAATGGACAGCTTTAGGAAAGAAAGTCTTCCTCTTGACAGTTTTTGTCCTTCTCTGTGTCAGTTGGTTCAATAAAGAATACCACTTCCAGCTAGAAAAATTGCTGTGTTCATGCTGCTGGGTCGTCACCATTACAGGAACACCAACTATCTGATCAAATACACAGATTTTCCACTGAAGTTGTGTTTATGGGCTTAGGGGTCCAACTGGCTTGAGTCTAAAAATCCTAGCAATTGCAAGTGTTAGAAATGGAATCATTTGCTTGATCTTCTCTTCTGTGGTTTGCTCAGAAGACAGTTGTATAAGGAGGCATCACGCCTGAGGTAGGAACACTTTGAGACCGTAAATTCTTCAGGCCAAGTGAGGGTTGTGTAGTATTCTGCACCTGTATGGTTGTCGCTGCTGTTTGTTTTTACATTGTCGTGTTTGTCTTCAGGTAAACCTTATGGGGAAATTGTGCCTCCTTGAACTCGAAGCAGATTTGAAATGAGCCAAGCTCCAGCGCTGGCTGCTGTGTGTACTGATGCACATAGAGTTAGTGCTAAGTCAAGCAAATGTATAGGGAAGATTCAGTCCTCTAAATGAAACAAGCCTGAGGTGTAAAGCAGCTTAAAATGTGATTGTCTTACAATGAAAATGGGTCTTTGTGTGTTGAGGTGTGAAGGTCTAAAAAGTGAATGGGTGACCTGTGGATTCAGTTGGGCGGGAGAGGAATCTTAATGGAGAAGTTCCTCTCCTGTCAGAACGGCAAAAACATCCTTCAGCACTAAGCCACTTTCTATTAACATTTTTAAAGCTAATTTGCTATCATTTAGCATGTTATACTCATGGCACTTGGAAACAGGAATTAAATAAGGCACATAATTAAGGGTTATTAGCATTATTTACTACCAGTGTTGTTGTAATGTTTAGAGGCGCTTCTCAGGTTACTTTTTGCTATAGCTTATACAAGCACGTAAGAAGAGGCAGTTCTCTGAAATATTTCCATTTAAGAAGACTGTTAGCATTAACAGAAATACCTCCCAAAATGTAAAGCGGGATCTCTTCTCTAATGAACAGATCATAGCAGCTACTCAGGATACGCGAGCGACCGAACTTTTTGCTCGCTTGCCACTCATGTTTCACGGATGAAAAAAATGTTGGTATGGGATTTCCAAATTACTTCTGCAGCAAGTAATGCCAGCAAAAATGTTTTGAAAGAATAAATCTGTAAAATCATGTAAATGCCAAGGCATATATTGCATACTTTCATAGTTAATGGGTTGGTGAATCCTGTAGTTGTTATCTTGTTCCGACTACAGGAGGTATTTCTAACAAACTTTTGTGGAAGGTGGCAAAAACCTGAAAATTAGCCGTGGAGTTTTAAACCATCTTAAAACAAGAACATTAATGAACAGCTTCTCTAGTATGCTGTTAAATTTCAGGAGTGCTTCAACATCTGTAATTGGGAATAGCCTGACTCACTCCAACAAAACCATAGCAGCTGAATATTTGGCCCACGAGATGTATCCAAAATACTGCAAATTCCTACAAAAAGGAATTCTTTGTCTCCATTAGCATTTCAAGACACACTCACTACAGAGATCTCACTGGGGGTAAAGCATTAAAACCCTTTCAAGAGTGGTTTAGTTGGCTAATTAGACAATAAGCATAAACCTGATGCATCCAGCTGTACAAATAAAACGTGACTTTAAAGTTTAATGTCCTGTGCACACAGAGTAGTCGTGAACTTGGAGCCAAGATGGGCTGAGAGGAAGGTGGCTGGCTTACAGCTTACAGCTCAGTAGTGGCGTGTCTGAAGGCTGAAACCTTTGGAGAACTAAACGAGAGTTTATTTTAGGTGTAACTAAAAGGAACTAAGTACCAGTTGCCACAAATAGGGTGATCTTTATCTTCCTTTGTTGGCTTGTGTGGAGGGAAAAGAATCTTAAAAGAGTTGGGCAGCCTCAGGCTTCGCAAAGAGGATATCTCCCTCACATTGCTGACATGTCTCTCATTTTTTGGGTGCTACCTTGCCGTGGAAGGAAATTAACAGGTCATTTTAATGCCCTCTTACGCCCTTGGCTCCTGGGTAGGTGTGATCAAGTAGCTAAACACTTACATAACTGACATTTCTCCGCTCCATCCTAATGCATCCATCCTGCGATTGTTTAAGGAAAATTAGGCTCCTCTTGTGCAGTTTTCCACTTTGGCTATCTCGGAGCAGCACCTGTAAGCGCTCACTTTGAGAGATTGCTAATGTGCTAATTACCCAGGACCCAAAAATGCAAGCTGTAAACAAATGAGGACTGTATTTATAATCAATCAATTTTATGACCTTCTGATGGTGATGATATCAGTGGAGTTTACATTGGGAGCCCTTTTACTCCTCCAGGGCAGCTGTGCCCTTATGTTTTAGTTACAGCTCGAAGAAGATTTTGCTAATTTGCTTTATAGTAGGCGTACTTAAGAAAAATATTACCTTCCCTAAACAGCTGAGCCTGTTACCATGTCTCATTTTTAAATAATGAAAACACATGGACTGTCAGTACCTTCAGGGTGTATTGTCAGGTGACGAGCTGTTTTCAAAACATCCATGGCAGAAAGTAATGACTTCAGAGCAAAATATTGTTCTCATTGGTATAAGTTGCCGTGAGACAAATCCCACACCCTCTGATGTCAATGGAAAGACTCCATTTGACTTCAAAGAGGACTGGATCAGGCCCTGAAAGAAATGTTGCCATCATAAAACACAAAAAATGGTTTATGGTTCATACATTCAAAAAATGCTCTGCTCGCTGGTGATCTTCTGTGCAGTTTACCTGGCTACATGTAACTTGTAATTTTTGTATTTGCTTTGCAATGGATTTATGATAGAAGAATGCCCATAAAGTCTGATTTGTGAAGTGTTAAAATGATGTCCTGGAAAGCCACACAATGCCAAGGTATACAAGATGCCCTGTAATACCTCAGCTGGAGGAAGGCTATCCAACTTTCCTGATGTTACTAAGTTCTCACAAAGAAAAACAATGTTGTTTAACCATAGCCAGATGTGTTAAAAATAGCTCGATTTTGTGCCCTTGTTCTTTTATTGGCATTGTTAGCTTTTTAATCTAAATTCAGGTTAGATTTCGAGGACGGAACTGTTTCCTACGTTTCCCAAAGCTTTGCTCTGGCGGTTGTTGATTTGAGCAACTTTTAAATATGGGACAGGATGGGGGCCCTCGGTGTCCATGGTTATGAGCCCCTCAAGCTGGAAGCCCAGAGATAACTTTATTAGCTCCAACCAGGAGCAGATGCAAGCTATTCAGCATAATTCCTTTCTTTCAACATTGTACCCTGATTTAAGCGTGGGTTATAAATGAGATTTGTTCCTTAGGACTGTTAAGGATGTGGCTCTGCAGAGAGGATCAGAGCTCCATTTTGTCCTGCATCATATCTCCCACTATCTGATGCCTGAGAGGACCACGCTGGAGCCCTGATGCCGGTCGATCGGTGAAATTAGTCCTCCAAAAGGTGCTCTGGCTCTCTTCTGAGCTTCTGCGAATTGGTGCTTTGTTTATGCTGCGGAGCTTGCTGGATGCCTTTGCCTCCCTGAGATCTCTGCTGGGTGGGGATGAGAGCTGCTCCTGCCCATGGGCTGGCGCGCCAACCCAAGGCACAGGGCCACGCTGTCTCCTGGGGACGTCCCGCTTCCCTGGGCTGCAGGGAGGCAGCAGGCGAGTGGTGGTGGTGAGCAGAGGGCTTGGGGAGCCCCTGGGAGAGTGCTGCCCTCAGCTTAGAAAGCTGAGCTTTCGCGGTCCTGTTTGCAGGGCAGGCAGCCGGCCAGACAGCTGGATTGCTATGGCAAAGACAGTGTCTGGCCTTTTTAAAAGAGAAACTTGCTAGATTTATGTGCGGGAATGGATGTCGTCCTTCTGGAGTTGACGCGGTCTAATGAATGAGATGGGGAGTAAAATACTTTATACTTGCTATCAGGGGTTAACGACTCCTGCCCTCTCTGTTTTCTCCTGCTTATGTTTTCCCTCTCTCCCCCTCCTCCACTCCCAGTCCCCCTGCTGCGTCTGTATTTTCCGAGCAGTGGCACCACCTGGTTTGTTTTCTGTGTCAGGTATATTACAGACTGTCTGTCAGAGGTTAACTGCCACAGCCAGTTCAGCTTTTTCTCTTATTGTACCTGGTCTAAACTCCCTCCCTGCCTGGCTGTTATGTTTCCCAGAATGTAACGGTACCTGGAGAAAGCAGCTCGTTTGGGCCTTTTTAGTTTTTCAGTGGTTAACAGGATGGTGAGGATGGTGTCTCTGCCTGCCCGTGGTCTTGGGAACCCACTCTGTTTGCCTCCATCGCTCTGCCTGTGTGCTAGAGCCTGAAAGACCTAGAGAAGTGCACGGAAGTGCACTGAATTTCACATCAGAGACTTTGTTTGCCTTTACTGTTCTCAAAGAAAACACTGATGTGAATTTTCCTCTGTTGATGCCGACTCTGGCTGTGTCCCCAGTCCATATCACAGAGGTCAATAACCCTCCCCAGCTGCCTACATGGAAGGGAAACTTCAGCTCGCGACTCAGATGGGAGCTCAGGGATGGTTGTACAGGTGCTTGGCCTTAACCCTGAAAGAAGCAGGGTCGTCTGTTCTGGGCCAAGAGTATATCTGGGCCCTAGAGAAGGTACAGAAAGTCCTGGCTTCTTTCCGGGTTGAGGCCAAGCGAAGAGGACAGTAGGAGGAGATTTAATACAACTGCTTGAAGGGCAGCTACGGAGATGATGGGATCCAATTCTTCTTGGTAGTCACAGGTGATACAATAAGGGGCAATGGCCGCAGATTGCCGCGTGGGAGGTTCACATTAGACATTAGGGAAAGCTTTTTTCTTGGTAGGGGAGTGCAGCACTGGAACAGGCTGCTAGTGGAGGGGGAAAGGATGGAAATATTTGTCCCTGGAAGTTTTTAAGACACAGCTAGACATATGTCATCTCACGCATGGCTTTTCCTCAATAGGCACTGGCACAAACCCAGGTAAGCAGTTGCTCAATGGCCTCAGCACTGTGTCTCTCTTAACAGCCTCATAAACTACACACAAACCCATCCCCTCAGGAAAATTGAGCACGTTTTACTGCAAATCTGAAGGGCCAACCAAAAACTTCCTTGTATCAACTCTCCAGACTGTGAAGGAAATATCAACATCAAGCACTGTCCTTGATGCAACCTCCCTGGACATCTGCAACAGCTTGGAGACCTTTAATTGTATCTCCATGAGCTATTTGGCCATTGGACCACTGCCTTGTTCTGTAAATGGGAGAAAAGTCTCTGTGAACAATTCCTGCTCTCCTAGTAATGTGGTTATTGTCTGCGTGATTCCTTTCTCTGCTGGTGCAGCAACTGGGAATTGTGTGATGAATGACGGACTGGATTGTCCCAAAATTAAGGTGTTGTAGTGCTGGCTGTGAAAATGGGGCTTCTGTGTTCCTAGATGGCGCCATCCCTTAATGGGACGTTTCCTGGGGGGTCACTGTTTGTATGCTGCTCACCTTCTGCGTCCCTGACTTATGATCCTACAAATTTGATACACGAAAGTGCACAGGACCACCATCAGCCACTTTGTTCAACAAGAGCAGTATGTTGAATGCATAAGGTAGTATATAATGCGAAGTACCGTGAATAATCATGTCCAAGGCATATCAAATTGTGCTCTGAAAATTAATGGGCACTTTTGACCTCCTTTCTGTGCCTCAGCTCCTTGCCTATAAAATGGGAAGTGTACCACTTTCCCATTTTGCAGGGCGAATAGCAATTGATTAGTATGGGGCAAGCCCTCACACGTTACCTTGAAATGCTCTTTAGAAAAAACTAGAGAGAAATTATTAATCCTGCCTTCGGAGTAGGGTTTGGGTTGCAAAAGAAGGCATAGAGAGACATAGTGCATAGTTGGGGGGGGGGCAAAATACTGAATAGCGGCTCATTCGTTCAGCACTGTTCACTGTGTGTGAACAAGATATGTGAAAATGGTCTGAAATGCTGCTGTAATTAAAGACCCCATCATGAGACATAAGTGCAAGAGAGCTGTAGTGAGATATCTGCTTTCCTTAGTTGGAAGTTCTCAATTTTGAAGGCTAAATGCAGATTTTTTTAAAATGTCATTTTAAATATGGTTCCTCAGGACAGAAAGCTTATGTTCAAACAAAGATCTTTAATTTGATTAGCCAGGGATTGCATCCCTTTTTGCTTTTCAGTCTTTTAAATGCATGAATTCTTAGAAGACAGTGCCCAGAAATGAAATGTTTGCCAATGCAGGTACTAATGCAATGTCAGAGAAAGGAGTTTTGGGAATAACCTTCTGTTCATATAGCTTGAGCCACCGAATCAGAAACAGTAACTGCATCAGGTGACTCCAAGTACACAGCAAATATAGGTATCTAGGTTAATAGATACAGGAATCAGCTAAAATCAAATCTATAATTCAAGTGTATTTATGCGATACACTGGGACATTTCAATAAACAGCAAAATCTGAGTGCAAGTTATTGATATTAAGGTTATACTTTTTTCCCAAGTGATTCAAGATGAATAGAGGACCCTAAATACAATGGATTAATTGTTAGATACTAGAGTTAAGTTTCCTCACTGGAGCAGTAGGCTAAAGGATGGAGGTTTGTGATGCAGAACAACGCAGATGAAATATGAATCAGAAACAGTTCTTAGCTCAAAAGTATCAGCAGGCCTATAGTTGGTAATAATAAACAATACTGTTGTTGACATGCATTTTACAAAGGTTAGGGTTGATTTTCATCGCCAGAAATATTTTTCCTTGGCCCTGCATTTGCCGCATTTTTTCCAAGTATTTGGCATTGCCTATTAGCCTGTGGAACACTAGAGCATCTCTAGCATCACTGAGTGTCTCTTTGCCAAGTTCCAAGAATAGAAGAACAGCTAGAAAGAAAGGTCGTTTTTCTGGTATTCCAGCTTGTACAGTGAAATGGAAAGCATTTGAAAAATAAGTCTGGGAACTTGGCTGGTGCTCCTTGGGGATTACCCATCCGTTAACCATTCCCTCTTTTACAGACCAAATGGCAGAACTGAAGTGGGAAGGTTTCATGAGAAGGACAAGTTCCCCGACTGGTTTCGTACTTCTCCATCGAGGAAGAGTAACATCTCGCTCAGATGGTGCGTGATACCAGATTCTTCTCTGCCATCTCCCTCCCAGACACATGGCTAACAGACACTAAAACTTACGCACACCCGACTTTTCCATCTTGTGGTATTGTGGTGCCGTCAGCCCCCTCAGACCAAAGCAAGATACTGCTCAGCAAGGCACGTTGGGACTCCTGAGCTGCTGCTGTCTCAGCCATGCTGGGATGCTAAAGGGCCTAACATGACACCATCTTTCAGGTCTAATTGCTACCCAGAGAACAAGAAGTGCCGTTCTGTGTTTGCTGGTGTACCAGCCTTTGGCAGAAGTAGCAGCAGTTTCTGGGGTGGGATAATTTTGCCCTGCATTTTGGTGTGCTATTGTAGCTTAGAAGGGGAAGCGCTCTACCCCTCACAGTAGGTTCATTTTATCCTTCGGACTTTGATCCCTTCTGCCTTTCTTTTGTACTTACGAGTGCTTGGCAGGCTGGGAGCTTCAAATTTGTCTTGACAATTTTGCAACTAAGTTTATCGCTGTGGGCTAAACACAGTGCCAGCCTGGGCAAAGATGTGAACCAGGGCAGTGGATTAGTTCTAGCTGGTTTTTCATGGCTTTACTGAGGCACCCTGTGGATGGGTTGAGGTTATTCTTTGGATAACAGGTTGTGCAGAAGTGCCTTTGGCCTGGATGGGAAGACAGCACATACTATAAAGAGGGAAAACAAATCAGTGAGCTGAAGACAGTCCATTCAAAGCACTGCCCTCTGTGTTCTCAGAGGGAGATTTCTGAGGTGTTCATTATGCACAATATTGGCAAGAAAAATCCCTTTTCCATATTTTTTCTTGCTAACCTGTTCCAGAGTCCTCCCAGGGAAAACTCTGATTTACCTCAGTGGTCCTTATGCCCTTTCAACTTGAATAACACTGCAGGCTTTTCCAGACACCCTTAAATAACACGAAGGTGACCCATGAACTGAACTAATAAACATAACCAGTTGATCTCCTGAGGATCAGACTTCATTGTCTCAATTTCACCATCAGTTTTGGTTACTTCAGGCATTCAGAATCAGGGTCCCGGATTTTTCTCCCTTACCGTTATTTCTGTACTGTGTTTAACCAGCCTCTCATTAGGCTTCAGCTGACATTCGTTTTTCATGGGAGCTAATTTTTTTAACCCATGCAAACAATTAATGGTTATTCTTAGAGCTCGAGTGTAATGCCTTGCATGCAGCTGCCTTTGATTACCATGTTTCTGAGGCCCCTCTATTATTTTGCCTGCTCAGTAAAGCCTTGTATGATGTTATACATACAGCACAGCAAAAACTTCGCAAGTCTGAAAGAACACAGCGGAAATACTTGTCGGGAGCTGGAGTCTTCAGTCCTGTTGCATGGTTGCTGCCTGCTTGTCCCTGACTCCTGCAGAGCAGGAACTGGCGTTCAGTGACAGGGAAGTGGCGAGGGACTTTCTGCTGATGAATCTGGAGTCCTGATGGCCACCAACATCACTCCTGAGTTTAAATCATTCGGCTTTTCCTTTTTTCACGTTGACCAGATGGTTGGGTGGGGTTGCGGGTCAAGCCAAGTGGCTGGGGAAGGGCAGAGCTCACTGCGATGGGTTTGATGCCTGTGAGATTGGGGCATTATTTTGGAGCAAGCATCTGGGCTTTCTCCTGCATAAGTCTGGACTTGCTGACTTGCAAGTTGCCATGAAACTCATTTGCTCGAATTTTTCTTTTGGTTTGTTCATTTGTTTTTCCTTAAAGCCCCTCATCTTTAGTAAACCCTTCCACCCAACAACGAGTAACTGGGACTTCACTAAAGCCTAAGGCGATGGTCTTAAATTGTCCTAAATGCCTTATTCGTCAAGTGGAGAAACAGAAATACGTACGAAAATGGGCCTGCATTTCTTGAGGTGAATGATGGAGCAGCTAACACCACCTGGAGTGACGTCTGTCTCTGCTCAGGTGGTGCACAGCCACAAATCGTGTGTAGCCTCTACCAGTAATCCCACAGCTGCATCCTTGTCTATATAAAGCAACTTACTGAGAAGTTAAAATAAGTCCATTTCATTACTAAAGCAAGGTTTTAAAGTTTGCCTTAGATATGTTACATACAGGGGTTTTTTTAAGTACAGCATTTCAAACTTAGTTCTGCAAAGAGGCTTACCTTTTTGGGTTGTGTTAAAACAGGCAAGAACTCAAATCTTCGCAGAATTGACGCTCTCAGTAGAGCTGGCCAGATAATTTTCTGTTGCAACAGTTTTCAAATGGTTCGATGGCAGCCAAAACCCAACAAAAACAGTTTAAGAAAAGACACTTTTTCGTTTTAAAACAAAAAGTAGGAAAATGTTGAGGAAAAGGATTTTTTTTTTCATTTTCCTCTAAATTTTTTCATAGGAAAACAAATCATTTCCTGAGTAGTTCCAGCTTTAAATAGTTCCTTTAACTGTCTTGGTTTGTTGAGTCAAGAATATAGCAAGCTAAGGTTTTTGGTTTGTTTTATTTTTCAAGCAGGCACATGTTCACAGAGATTAGCTGTGGATAGAGATATGGACAGAGATACTCTGATACATGTGCGGATTTGGCAGATACGACTTCAGCCACTAAGGAACTTAAAACTACAAAGCAGTTTTGTCAACTACAGAAAGCTAAATGTATTTTTAAAAAATCAGATTTTTTAAGTGTATATAAGCCAGCACACAGCTGTTGATTTTAACTTCAAGGGTGTAGCTTAGCTTTTAAAATGGTCATGTTGGAGTCCCGAGTCTGTGAGCAGTTGCACATACGAGTAGCTTTGCATATGGCAATCTCTTTGGTAATATCTATCCAGTGCCGAAAGCGCAACCTTTGGTTTTGCTCTATCCCCTGCCTGCTTTCCACCCCCATGGCTGCAAACATAGGGCACATCACGGAGGGAGTGGAAGGGCCACCTGCAGTGTGTCCCTCTCTGGTGTGCTTTCTAGAAATACTTGCATGTTTTGAGTCACTCTGCTCAGGGATTTGAATCTTTTTACTCTACCTATACCGTCTTTTATGTGTTTCAGAACAGGGGCAATTTCTTGCTCTGTAGCAGGCTCAGCATCGCAGATCTTGCCAAGGGCCTCTAGGTGCTACCAAACTGGAGATATTAAGAACAGTATGTAGGCCTGGGCACCAAAGTTTGTTACAACACTTATTTATTACCAGTCTCATATAACTCATTCATGGTAAACAATGCAGGTTTTATTATGTGTAAGTAACAGGAGACCTTTGCTTTTTCCACTAACAAACATGCCATGGGTAATTATTCCTGTATTAAAACGACATGTGGACATATTTGCGACATGCAACAGTTCCATTTCTTTGAAGAGAAGTATTATTCTAAACAAGGCTAGCCACCATTTATTTTGAGGGGCTCTTGCATTTCGGCGTTCGAAGCGCTTTGCGGCTTTCCCTGTCTATTTGATAATCATTAACATGTTCCGTCGTTAACCTTCGAGCAGCTTTGCTTGAAACTTTATATGAAACTTTTCAAACATTCGTCTTGCATTGCAGACTGTGGTTTGCTGGGGCTGTTTTTATAATCACTGGTGGTAAAATCAGGAAGATGAAAAATGGGTGTGTATTGAAGAGCAGCGTATCCAGTGTTCTAGGTCTTAAATTAGAGTGATGAGCATAAACATTGCAAACAGAGCTTTTTCAACTCGATTGCAATTATATTTGAAATTACCTACAATTACCAGTAACCATCTCAAAGCTAGAAATTAACTTTGTAGGCTCTCCTCCAGATGGATCAGCTGTTAAACGTGCTGTCTCGTGCAGCTGAACGGAGGGGAGGATAAAGGGTGAGGACGCGTCTGAACGGCAGCTGTGCTGTCTTCTAGCTGAAGCGGAGCTTGTGCTGCCTGTCATGTATATGCGTGCTTTCACTTTGAAATAAACCCATGCCACTTTTTGAGACATGGTTTGGGAAACTGTGGCTTTGCTGACCTCAGCGGACTCTAACCCTGGAAGCCAGTGTGGAAAGTGACCCTTTATTTTCGCTGTGAAAACTGACAGAGGGACTGCTCCCTGCTCCCGCTTTACTGTGCAAGGCTGCGTGGGGAGGCTGTGGAGGAGTCAGGCCCTGGCTGCTCTCCTGGCCCCACTCCCCACCAATCCTGCCGTTAAAAGGCAGAAGCAAAGCTCTCCTGTGGCACTCAGGGTTTCTGGGGGGAAGACCCTATCTTTCCACATGGGAACCCCATCCCTCCATACCCCCCTGTGCTGGATGCTGTGCAATTTGCAGAATCCAGCATCCAGAGGTGAATTAATGTGAGCAGGAAAATGCCCCGGAGCAGCTACCAGAGAAATGAGCACGCTGCACTGACTCTCATGGTAGCGTTTGGGTCTAGCGGAGTGCCCTCCCTTCCTACGTGGAGCTTGGTGGGCTGTGCCGGTGGAGAGCAGGTTGTCCATGTCTCCTTCCCCTGAGTCAAGTCGTGAGCAAGAGGTTACATTTATGGCAGATCCACTTACTGCCTGACCAGCTAGAAAGTAATATTTTCTAATTCCTGCTCTGCTTGATGATTTCCTGCTGTTAGTTCTTCAACTGATCTTCATAATTCATTTGGCTAACTCTATACCAATTTCTTCCGCAGCCACTGTGGCCAGGGAAGTTCAGACTCTTCTCCCTCGTCTTCCAGAATCAATCCGTGCACAAGGATGTTGCCGTGTCTCCGTGGCTGCAGTGGACTTCACTGGTTTTCAACTGGTGGAGCTGAGGGAGGTATTTTGCCCAAAGCATCTCAGAAATGCTTGTGATTTCAGTTTCCAGCATGACTCTGAGCTGGGGAACGAGAACGTGCCAGGAGTGTCAGTGACAGCTTTAGAAATGGATTGTTTGCATAAACTTGAAAACAGTACAAGCATAAATGTATTTCCTTTGTTTAACTTTTCACTCTTGTTTACTCATCTCTGCCTCTAAAAGGCTTTGCAAGTAAACTCTGCAAATCTTTAAGTTTCACAGACATTAATGGGGGCTGGGAGTTCTGGGGTGGCTCCTCAGCCCTGCCATCTGGGAGCTGAGGCACGGGGTAAGGCGATAAGGTTCTGATCCACAAGCCATCAAAACCAGCAGGAAGGTTTTTACTTACTTTGCTCTGGAAACCTCTGTGCCCTTCGGGTTTCACTGACTCCCCGTGGACAGCACCCATCTCTTTGGTGCTGTGAAGTGGTGTCGTTAGAGCTCTGTGCGTCTCAGCCCCTTCTCCACGTGCTTCAGAGGTGTGTGGGCAGAAAAGTGACTTGGAAAACTAGACAGGCGCAGCTGAGGAACACAGAGGCTTCCATGGACTGTAGTTTTCTTTGCTAGAGAAAAACTACTTAGGCTGTGAGTTTTTGAGGGAAATAACTGGGTTTTAGTCCTGTATTTTACAGCACCAGCACAGCTGAGTCCTGGTCTGTGTGCATTGGGAAAGATGGAGAGGAGCTTCAACTACACAACAAATGAAAATCCAGGTCTCTTGTTGCCTTTCGTAATAATTCCTCCTCCCCTGCATTTATCTAGTCAATCACCTTATTAAACCTCTGCATGGATATAAACTGGATGCAGGCGTTGGTGGGTGACATTTTAAATGGCTACTGAAACTACCAGCTTTCTCCTTGTCTCTTATGGCAGCCATAGGGGACCGAGAGGCTGGAGCTACAAACCCCTTGGCTTAGCACTGCAAAGAAGAGGAGGTCCAGGACAGCACGCAAGCCTCTTGCTTTGGAGCTCACAGACTGGAAAGGCCTGACTTCCCCATCCCATAGTTACACACATCACTGGTCCTGGGGAATTTATCTCCTGTGATTTTTTTGGTCACCTATGGGAGGAAGGCTTGAAAATCAGTTCAGGCAGAAGTATTTGAGCCTGGTGTCTGCCAGGCACGTTGAGCAGCCTGCACGCCTTGCGCGGCTTTCAGAAGCGGGGCAGACCAGAGGCAGCTGTGAATGGGCTCTGGAGCATAGAGAACAGCGCTTTGTAACAGGTGGCTCTTTGGGGACTTGCAGACTGCACCTGCGGGGTCTCTAAAAGTTAACAGAGAAAATTGTCAGAAGGCTCAGATTCGCTCTGCAGGAGTCCACGATAGCACTTGAGTGCTCATAGGATTTCGGCAGTTCTGGTACACTGGACATGACTTGCTCAGAAAAAAGAGCTGCCCTTGCAGCTGAGGCTCTGAACTGACATGTGCGAGAGCTGGTTTCTCTCAGATTTCCAGAACAATACTGGACAAGTTACTTAAGCCCAAATCTGCAAAGAATAGTTTGCAGCTTGATTCCTGTTGAAATAAATAGGAATTAAGTGTATGAACATGTTTGTGGATCTGAACCCTTGCCTGTTTTGAAATGAAAATTTCATCAGCTTTCTGCCTGTCTAGTTTATTTAGAGTAGAAATTTGTGAACATAAAAACTGTTTTCTTGGAGCATATGAATGGAGCCTGGCATGAACTTTGTCACAGCCAAGTCCTCCAAGCATCACCACGTGTCATGTATGGCACGGAGTCTTGTGTTAAATGAGCAAGGGTCTGCAGTGTGACCAGACTTGGTTACACCTGGCAATTCTGGCCAGTTGTTTTTAGCCTGATTTCCTAAGAGGAAAGGAAGACTTAATTACTCCTTGTAGCACAGGTAAAGCTAAGCCCAACCCTCATTAGACATCATAAGATGGAAGAGAGCAGGAAAGCAGGAAAAGGTTAGATCACAGGGTGCTGTAAGTGGGTACTGGAGAATCTACCTTCAGCTAAAGAGGTAATTTTGTGTGGATTCTCTAGTGTTTACTATGATGTACAGTGGATGATGATTTTCTTTCCTCTGGAGCACCTCTCTCTCTCCCATGAGGATTCTCTGGCATCTTTCACAGGGGAAGCTCATGTTGCAAACACAATTCAGTTAAACAGTCAGTCATCCACAAAGCATAAATCTAAAGGGACTCAGGCTTCATGAGGCCCAGAGCTCACATAGCTCCTCTTTCTCTTACGTGCGCGCCTCAGTGAAGAGCGGCAGCTTACAGATTCTGAGGGTCACCGTGAGGATCTCCAGACACATCAGGTCAAGCAATTTCTTGCGTAAGTGACCCCAGCAAGGTCAGGCTAATGACAAGTCTGTGGGACTGCTTGTGCCAGCAGTCACCCACCATTATGCAAACCCTTATCCTCAGCAAATGAACACTCCTACCTGCCTCATGTCCTATTTGAGGAGCTGTGACTAATCACAATTGCGGAATCTTGCAGGAAATCGATTTCCTCTGTCAACGTTTTATTTCTCTGAAATTGTCTCTTACATCAGAATAAGCCCTGCAGCCTTCTGACTGACACAGGTTTCATTTGATACCACATGCCTTGTAGAACAGTATATGGTTATTACTTTTCCTTTCTCTTTTAAGTATTGCAGAGGTACCAACAGTCCCTTTTCCTCCAGTCCTTGGAGTAGAATATTAACCCAGTGCATTCACTAAGCAAGGAGGATTTTACACGTCTGTAATGCACGTGGTCACCCTGGATCTTTTCCTTGTCTCCCAAACTAAATAGCTGGGGTAGGTGGGATGCTGAGCAATATTCAGACTTTGGTGAGCCTCTGACCTTGTCAGATGTGTATTAACGCTGTCACGTGCATAAAATCATTTGGCCTAACAGTGTGGTTGTTGTAGCTTTGCTTAATCCTGCCTCCTTTACCTCTCTGTAAGTTGGTACCACCGTCTGCTNTACGTGGTCACTCTGGATCTTTTCCTTGTCTCCCAAACTAAATAGCCGGGGTAGGTGGGATGCTGAGCAATATTCAGACTTTGGTGAGCCTCTGACCTTGTCAGATGTGTATTAACGCTGTCACGTGCATAAAATCATTTGGCCTAACAGTGTGGTTGTTGTAGCTTTGCTTAATCCTGCCTCCTTTACCTCTCTGTAAGTTGGTACCACCGTCTGCTCTGAAAGCTGTGCACCAGCCACCTGTCCTGTGCAGCACTGGATGAAGCTTTTTCAGGGCTCCATGCTGGATCATCCAGTGGTCGTACGGGGCAGTCTAAGAAGCAGAGAAAGTCCTTCTTACTCTCCAAGGTTGCTGTCTTCTCTGCTAGATTGCAGCTGCGAAGAGAAAAGCTGTCTCTGAGCTTGGATTGTGCATACAGTGGTAAAAAGCTCCGTTGCTATCATTGCTCATGAAGGATGACTAATGTGAAAGTACTTTTCTTGAGCTGCCTGGTAGGTCCACATTTCGGCTTTGTTCGGTTAAGCACTTATGCATGTGCTTAAAATTAAGTGTACTGCTGACTGGAGGCCTTGGACAATAAATACGCTACTGGAAAAGTATCTGGACCATACATTTATTAGTCTGTCTAAAAGCCCTGTTATTTCTTCTTCAGTTCTGAAGTAAATCACGTCTTTCAAAAGCCACAGTTGTGGGTGAATGTCTGATTTTGATAGGCGTTGCATATTGCAGCTATTGCTGATTTTAAATAAACTTGTAGATGCTCAGTACATCCACAAATGAGACACAGCTTGGCTCATTTCAGTGGTTTGCTGTTTTTCGAGAAATCTCTCTTTGAACTACCCATCTGCAGGCTCTTCCTTTTTACTGTCTGTGTGGCCATTCTGCAATTACCTGGGGGTTTCTGATCCTCCTCTAGAGAACAAGTTGGTTGGACAGTCTGACGATAAAGAAAGACGGGAGTGATAAAATGGGCAGAGTATGATATCACTTAAAAGTGTGAAACGAGCGCCCCCCCAGATTTACACTGCTGCAGCTTTGCTCTGGATCTGGCTCCAAGATTTGCCATAAATGGCCATTTCAATAATTTCGGAGTTTAGTCCGTTCAATGAAAATGTACCATCGAGGGCTGGGTGCCTTTGTGACTGCGGTGAAGGCAGACTGGAGTGAGCAACTCATTGGCAAAGTAAGTGGAAGGTAAACCTGTGGGAGTGGGAGGAAGAAGCTAAAACGTGTTTTTAAAGGGTTTATGGCTAGCAGGTTATTTCCTTAACCCCAGGTTCAATGCTGGGCAACAGTAAACAATGAAGGAGCCATAGTTGCCTCTGAAATGAATTGACCGTGCAAAGAAAGGCTGTAATGTCCCGAAGTGGCAAAAGGTTTTGGGAACCTGCTTGGGAACGCTCTGAAAGGGCTGGGCAAGTTCAGGTGTGTGCTTAAACCCTCTTGGAAAACTGGATTTCTGTGAGGTGGAGGGCGAGCAGATCTGCAAATCATTGTTATCTTCTGAGGTGCGTGTTCATAAATACCACCTCTGACTATTCCTGTGTGAGGTCAAATGCTCAGTTCTGTGAAAACCCCTGAAAATAAACAAGTGGAGAGATGAATTCAGGAGCTGAGCAAGCATGCACAAGTCAACGTGAATCAATGGCATCGCCTAAATCTGAAGTCAGTGCAGAGCTGGGCCTGAAACCAGCTATTTTTAGCAGTCAGTAGTGCAAGAGCACAATCAGTCTATATTTACATCAGATAATATTTGTGTTTAGTATGTAATTACCATCGACCCTGTTTACATATATAATTAACAGTTTGACAGCGCATCCCGCTGGGTTGACATCTGTAGAATTCGAAAAGGGCTCAGGATCTCCAAAGCGTGTTTTTATTTCAGGTTAGACGTGGTCTGATTGTCTAAATTAAAGACACTTCAAACCACATGTTCAGGAGAGAAGGTAACCGCACAGGACGTGGCATGTGGGCCAGGTAATCACAGTGGTGGAAAGAACGGCCACACTTGTGAGGAGGCTACTCCTCTACAGGCTTTGGGGGGGGAAAAAAAAAAGCTCCTTTTTTGTTTTTAGTAGGAAAGAAAAATTAGTAAATGCAACCCCTGGCTGCAAGGAAGCACAAATAAAGCAAAACAGATGTTCATTAGCTAATCACTTGCAATTTTTTCCCCTCTTGTTCTTCATGGAGGAAAAGAAAATTGAGCATGTGGGAACTTGCCTGTTGAGAAAACATTGGGATCTTCAGTCATTTATCTGTTTCACCTCTGACTCGGTTCAGGCCTCCATTAAAAGGCAGGCGGGGTGCTATCAGAAAGAAAGGTCAGCGGGGATCACTGCAGCTGCTTTTCAGCTGGGGCAACCCTTGAGGCTATCCTTGCCTTTGTGGGCATGGAGAGTCCGTTAAAAACAAAACAGAAAACCAAACAAAAATCCAGCGAGTGCAGCGGAGCTTTGAACTACATCACTTGTGTTTGTCTTATTCCTAAATTACAGTGTCACTTTTGTACAGTGCTCGTTATAATCACATACATACATCAGGAAGTGTGTTTATTACAGTGAATACCAATGAATCCCGAATGGCAAGCTGCTTATTTCCCAGTGTTATCAAAGGAAAGTAGCATAACCTTTATTCCCTTAGGATTGATGTCATTTTCTTTTCCTCCCTGCTTAAGCTGAGACAAAAATAGGTGCAAGTTTGTGCTGCAGTTGGTGGATTTTATCAATAATAAAATGCTAGGACATAAAGCCACCTATGTGCATAAGCATCGAACCACGTGTCTTTTTGTAACAGCATTATTACGTTAGGCAAAATTACAGCAACTCAGCCAACACCTCTTTCATTAGTGACACTTGCTTCGTGCTTTAACAACATTAATTTAGCAGTGTTAATTTTAATGCACAATGGCATAATGATTCCTAGGAACCTGGCACTACACAATAGGTCGGGCAGGTGCAAGATCTTGCCTACCAGCAAGCTGAACCATGCTCATCATATCTTAGTTGTCGTATGAAAACTGGCTCACTGTGAGCTGGCTTACTTGGGAGCGTTGGTCTGGGAGAGTTCAAACAGTCTTTCTCTGTAAGAGCAAGGCTTTATTTGGGTGTTATTTTCCTTTCATTCTGGTAGCACTGAGGTTCATGGTCATTCTGCTCCACAGTTATGGGCCAGCTGGCAAGAGGGCGCTTACATGGGGGGGGATCTGCATTGAGGTCAGCAGACCAGTGGTGCCTGAGGGAAGCAGATGTCAAGAGAAGTCACAGTCAGAAAGAGTGAGGTGGCACCCTGAGTAATTTGTGTGAATCCAGGGAGAAGTTATGCCAAACCTGGCAGCTTTCTTGGATTAGATAGCTGGGCTTTCTAGGCAAGAGGAATGCAATGGGCCGTACCTATCTGGACATCAGTAAATCATTTGATGTTGTGCTGTTTGTGTGTTTATCACATAAATTGGAGGTTAGAACAAGTACTGTTAAGACACTTGAAGAACGGACTGAGTGACAACAACAAGTAGTGTTAAAAGGGAAAGTATCTGGCTGGGTATATGCGCGGAGTTCTTAAAGGATTCGTCTTGAGGACGGATCTCATTTAATATTTTCATGAATGACCTTGGCAAAAAACATAGCATGTGGCTGAAGTCTGCTGATGACACAAACTTGGGAGGCGTGCCATACAGAAAGAACTGGATGACCTTGAAGACCAGAGTAACAGAAATGAGATGAAATCCAGTAGTGCAAAATGCAAAGTCATGAGTTTAGGGAGTAATAAGAATTTCCACTATAAACTAGAGGCTTGTCAGCCGTAGATGACAAAGAAGAAACACATGTAGATAACTCAGTCACAGGATGGGCTCTGAAAAAGGTATCCACAACTTCAAAGAAATCCTCAGAGGTGTTTTTTCTGGAGAAGGGAGGTATGCCTTTTCCCAGGAACTGGTGAAGCCTCATGTGGCATCCTATGGACACTTCTCGTCCCCACGTTCTTGGAGTGTGAGTTTGACCTGGGCTACGTACAGAAAAAGACGGTGAAGATGCTGGGAGGATGGAGAGCTTGTCCTTTGAGAGAAGAATGAAAGAGCTAAGTTTTTAAGCTAGACAAATGAAAACTGAGACGAAGCGTGATGGCTATACATCTACACATCAGGATGGTAAACATCGGAGAGGAAAATAAGCTATGTAAGTTAAAGAACACAAGGCTAAATGGGTACAAATTGGTCTGAGTACATTAGGCTCAAATCAGAGGACTATGTAGAGCAGGGAGGCTCTGAAACAGCCTTCCAGTAGGAGCTGGGGACAAATAACACCTTGTTATGAGAACAAGCTTGCAGTGTTTGTGGAAAGGATTATAACACCTGGGCTTAGAGGATATGGGCTTTGGAGGTTGTTTCCTGGGAAGTGCTGAGCCTTGAATGACTTAGCTTTCAGTGTGATTTAGACCACTGGTGATATCAGAAGGCTTTTCATGGCTAGTAATTTCCTTACCTGGACAGGACCTTGTTTTCAAGGGGATAACATCATCTTTGGTAGGGGCAGTAAGCCGGTCGTGTCTCAGGGTGCTGTAGTATTTACTCAGGTTTGTATAGTTAGAGGTTGGTGGGAAATCAGATGGTTTATCTTTGGACTCCCTTAGTGTGTATGGGATTAATCTAGTTCAGTTAATGGACGCTGCACTCGATCCTGTGGTTTCTGTGTGTTGATGCTGAGTGTGGTGTGTATCTTTTGGGTGTTTGAGTTGATTTATGTTCCTGGGTGTCTACATGACCTGATTAATACTCCCAGGTTAATGCAAATGCAAACGGAGACCACAAAGGAAGGCCTGGCCAAAAATTGCATATTGCACAGCATATAGCTGGCTATCACTGTGTTCATCAGTAAATAGGAAATGAAATATATTAACTGAGCGATGGTCAGGGAGTACAGTTGTTAGTCTTGTCATTGGTGGCTAAAAATTAAGTATTTAGGTCTGGAGTAGCAGTAGCGGGTAACAGTATTGTTATTTTCAACTGCTAGGCGAAGACAACTTGCCTTTGTTGTATCCCTTGTTGCACCCCCTGAACAAGATTTCCATGGGGCTCAACGGGACCTTCCATCCTTGCCTTAAATGCAGCCATTTCTACTCCAGAGCTGAGAAACTTCAGCTTAAACAAACCTATTTATCCTCTAAACTGAATTTCCCAAGACAGGTCAAAAAGCCCCTTGGACAGTTCAAAAAACAAACTGAAAGAGAAACTGAGAGAGATGTCAGTGACATCGAGGCTCTGGAAGGGCTAGCAGGACTGTCTCCAGCCACTCCTACAGGGATGAATTTCACAGGTGCTTTTGAAAAGTTGGCTGTTGACTTCAAAAGAGAGGAAAATAAATGAGAAGAAGTTAGAAACGGTTTCAGAACAGGAGATTTCTATCCCTGCATATAGCCTGATGCACTGACCCCACGCAGCCCGAGCGGGTGCCGGAAACAGAAACCTCCAGCTGGAAGGGTGGGCTCATTTCACTGCTGTGACTCAAATCTTACAAAGCGCCACACAAGTGTGTCTTGAATCAGCAGGCACTGGAATGTCTGGGAGAGGGTGCTGATTGTTCTATTGATTTCAGTGGCTCTTTAAGGGTTAAAGTTAAGCACGTGCTTAAGGGCATTGCTGGATCAGAGCCAGCCTAATCTACCTTGCTAGGTGTTGGCTCAAAGCAATTCCTGAAAACTCTTTTCTTTCCAACAGCCAACGCCTTGACTCGCAAGCTATCAACTACTTGGAGCTGCTTAGGCTGTATGTTATTTTCTGGTTGGTACCTTGCAGCTTCCTGCGACGCTCTGATTAGGAACTTGTCTAAATTCTGTTCCAACATTGCACTTTTGGAGTCTTTCACTGGACATTTCTATAGCATAGCCCAGCACATCTGGCCACTTTTAGTAACCCTAGGGAAAGCATGTCAGTTTAACACTCAAGTCTCTCTTCCTTTGCTTTGCTAACCGAAGTGTTGAGCTCCACGTAAAGATCTGAAGGGACGGTTGATGCAAAGAGCAAAGCAAAATTTGCGTAATGTGAAGGAAGGAAGAAGACGAAGAAAAGCTAACAAAGTCTTTTTGGCTAACAGCTTTCCTCTTGCTTGATCTGACCTAAAGTGCAGTGAGTACCTAGCATTGCTGTGGAGGTGGGCAAACACTTTCTTCTGTAGATGGCAATTGCCATGGTTCAATGGGTACTCACACTATGTTCTTTCAGTGTGTATGGAGTGGGGTGTAAACAAAGTGGATCAGGTAGTGAATCAAGTTGGATGTTTTCATTTGGCGTAATTCATGGAAGAAGGACTGAGTGAAAAAAATTAGCTGACAATAAAGAATAAATCTGGATTTTTCGGTCATCTGGCGTTGCCTTCCTTGCAGGGAAGTGAGCCCAATCTGCCCAGCCGTAGCTGTCTGTGAGTGGAGAGTCCAAGTTCTTCAACCCTTCCCTTACAGTCTTTCATGAGTGAAGGTCCAACATCACCTCTACGTGCTCCAGGAGCTGCCATTTGAAAAATGCTGCTAACTAAGAAGATAAGTGTGAGTCCCTGCTGAGGCAGAGCTCACAAAGACCTGTTGTCTCCACAGGATCAGCTCCTTACAAAGATGTGGCAGATTTAATTTGTAAAGACCCTTCATTGCTGAAGAGGCCACCACTTTCCTCGAAGAGAATCGGCTGAAGATACAGAGGGGAAGCTGTGACGAAGCCATGGCACTCCGATTCCCTGGCTGAAGAGGTATGTGAGAAGGGAGGCTTTTGCTGTACTAAAGAGACCAGAATTTACTGGGCTGCTGAAGCAGAGAGGGGCAGTATATCTACTGCTCCCTTTGCCCAGGGCGTATTGGCTTTTCGTACAGGTCTTGATTGCACCCTTCATTAAAAGAGCCATTCCTCCCTCCAAATTAGGTGGAATCCAGCACTGAAAGAATCCAGCCCAAGTCCCAGTTTATTTCTCCATAAAACATCTGTATTGTTCTTCCAGGATGGCTCTGCCAAATGAGTCCTCAATAAACCCAAGACCTGGCAATAGACAAAACGTTAAAAAGCGCCTTTTTAATATGGAAAAGTATCCTGCAGTGTCGCAATCTTCCAGTGGAGACCACCCCCTACCCCTGAGAAATGCAGAATAGCACCAGGCCCACAGTTTGCCTGGGGTAAAGCAACAGAGCCGTGCCTGTGCTGATTTACTCCAGCCAGAGGATCTGCCTATAGTTTCTTGGGGTTTTTTCGCTTTTGTTTTTTCCTAAATATCCTTAACTTCTTTTTCCTTTTTTTTTTTTCCTGTGGATAGAAGCTTTGTAAGTTCCTTCTTTTATTGTTAGCTCATTTGGCAGGAGCAGCCAAGCAACAAAAGTGTTTTATTTGGAAATACTTGAGGGGGAAGTCGGCAACGTCCGAGCTCTACTCTGATTGCGTGAGCTCTGGGAGGTTTTCACCTCTGCTTCCAGGCTGCACCAGGCTGGGATTATCTCATTTGATTTCATTGGATCTGTGTGCAGTTAAGAAGTGGGGAAAATTAAAGGTTAGTGAAGTTTGCCTTTGTGTCACGCTAGAAGCTTTTAGCTGTTTAAGTGTAAAGTGCTCACTCTCTCGTCCTCCTCTGTGGACTGAAATAACATGCAATGTTCTACTTAGCTGATTTGAAAGTGAAATGTGACTTATGCAGCTTATATTCCATCGCAGAAGAGGTCCTGAGAAAGAAACACAGGGGAGATGCCTATATCGGCTAAACTGGGAAAAATGTAGTGTGTGAAAGGCACTGATAGCTGAATCTGCTCCATCTGAGTATCGCACTCGGAAATGCTCACTCTGGTATGGCCAGCAATAATACATGCTATTATTTTGATCTGTGATGTTGCCTATGTCAGTTGATTTCTTTCCAAATCTTTAAGACCCCCTTCACAAATGCTCCACTCAGCAGAGATTAAAGGCTCCACTCAGCAAAGGCTCAAAATAAACCAGAAACAGTGCCTTAATGCAGACAGATCTTTCTCTCTGTTCTTCCATGCTTGAGGCTCCCGTGAATCGGTCGGGATCTGCCCCCTTTTGCGCAGTGCTAAGTGCACACGTGAGCTGAGGGTTTGTCTTTCCTGCCGTGCTCTGCAGGGCCAATCGAAAATAGCTCAGGGCCAGATTTCTAAGAATTCAGCACCCACAGTCAGGGTCAAGTAAGGAAGTCGGGAGTGATCTTAGTGTAATGAGTAGGTAACGGCTTGTGGCATGGGGAGGAGCTGTGTATCTGTGGATGTTTATATGGGCGTTAAATGATTCACCCAAGGCGAAAGAGGACCTCGGTGTCGGCACCCAGATGAGCCTTTCAGAGCACGGTTTCGAGACCCCAGCACTCTGGCCTGGGAGCAGCTTTTCAGCCCCTCATTTTCCACCGGGACAGTTGCGATGAGATGTTCAGGGCATGGTGCGTGTGAGTACGCTGAGCTGCTTTTTGTGGTGTCTCAGTGGGAACGGGGTTACTCGGGGAAGCTGGCCCTCTGCCTAGGTGCTGAGCTCTTAAGAAGCCAGCCCTAACCCTGATCGCCTCACTGGCCTGGCGTTGGGAGGCGGAACTTCTATGCACCTTCGAAACTTCCCCAGCCACCTCCTGAAAAAATAGTTTCCTACTTCACTGTCGAGTTAGTAGAGTTAATTAATTGATGCTTCTAAGACAACATGATGATAGAAAATGCTGTTTACCAGATAAATATTGCTAGCGCGTCGCGGGCATTGCAATTCAAATGGGCTGTTCCCTGCAGGGACTGACTCATGCTACAGTGGCATTACTGTAGAGCTGATTAGACGGCTGTCAAATGCTTTCCACCACCAAGAAACCAATACTTGTCATCAGACGATGCACTTTCCCAATCAGTTGTTGGGTTCTCTATAGCCGCTTGCTCCCCAGATCACAAGTCGGGGCTCCAGAGTTGTGGGAGTCTTTTAAAAATCATGAGATGGTTTTATTCTGCGACTTTTGGCCTTTAGCATGTGTTCAGGCCATCTCCTGAAAAGTGTTTTCTTTAAGAGCGTAAGGAGCACAGATTTTTTTCTTAAAGTGAAAGTGCTGGATAGAGCGGCACATCAGGAGCTTGGTTTTCGCATAACATCAGAGATTTGCAGTAAAATCACAAGAGTTGGCAACAGAGGGGTTTTCTTTCTGAAAGGGCCGGCACAGCTCGACATGCAGACGTTCCAGAGAGCAGCTCCTTCGCTGGGGCAGCTCCAGCTCTACTGATGCCAGGGGAACGATGCAAATTTACAGTCGCCGAGGATTTGCCACCCTCAGGCTCATTGCTGGTCGGTCTCTTCTGTGTTTTAAGGACCACAGAGAAGCACTAGCTGATGTGGTGCCTTGCTAGAGACACATACCAGCTAATGAGCACAGCTGTTAATCATGTCACCAGAGTGCTGCCTTCTGCATGATGGAGAGGAGGGAAAGCTGAACCCCCATTCTTGCGGCTCTTCACTTTAGTGGTGGTTGGTGCACACAGCGAGGTCCTAGGGCTTCTGCTCGACACTACAGTCCTAATAGGGAGGGAAAGATTTCAGCATGGAGAGCTTGTGCCTTTGCTCCAGCTTTTGCATCCAAACAAGCACAGTCTGTGCCTGCTCTATTGAGTCAGGCTTTCAGGGCACCTGGAAAAGAAGGCTGCCTTTGGAGGCAAAGACCCCACTTGCTTTTAGGAGGGGGCCTTGCGAGCTTGGGCGTGGGGGATTCTCTCTATATTTTGGGGACAGGATGGCTGCTGTGCTGCGGGGACTGCCTTCTGTGCTTTCCCTGCTGAAATACCCCATCGCAGTGCTTCCTGGGGTCAGCCTGACAGCATCCATCTAGCCGGCGCACAGAAAGTGCAGCTTTTGGAAAAGCGAATATAATTTTAAAGTTGGCCTGAGAAGCCTTCATCTAGTTTTCAGGGTTCCAGAATGTTGTTTTATTAGGATTACAGTCTTGTTCTTCTTAGGTTTCAGCAGGCGTTTATGACTGTTACAACAGGAATGAAAAGCTGGGGCTGGAATCGGCACTGCTTTCTCCTGCCAGGCGCAGGGTTCACGGTGGAGGCCAGACATATGTCTTTCTCCCACAGATGCTACTTTTTTTTTTTCTGGATGGGGAGGTGAGCTCTGTCCTCTCCCTGGAAGAGAGGGCTGGCAGCAGCTCTGAGCTGAGACGTGGGGGCTGCACGGGGGGCCCATCTGCTGAAGGTAATTGCCCTGTTGGTTCACATCATTTCCCCTCTGCCCTTTGCAAAGAGGAGAGACCAGGTCCTGGTGGGTCTGTGGGGAAGGTCATGTTTGTGTAGGATGCTGTAGCCGTGTGTTGTTCCTGTCTCCTTTCTCCCATGCCCCATGGACACATTTCCGTGGAGGCTCAGAGGTTAGCAGAGGGGGTTGGTGAGGGAGAGAGCACTTTGGGGTGAAAACCATCTGTGCCTACAGGCGTTTCCCCTCTTTTTTCCAGCGTGCATTATTTCAGACCCGATACTGTTCATCTATCCATATTTCAATCTGTGCAGGTCAACCCCTATCCTCAAGGGCTCCGGAGCCAGAGGGGGGGTCTCTGTCTCTGCAGAGCCCATGCTGTCTACACGTGAGAGGCGTGGGGCAGGAAGGTAAGGGTAAAAGCAGCCCCCACTGGCCACCACCAGTCCCCTGTTGTCCTAGGTCACGTGGCTGTGCTGGTTTGGGGAGCGAAATCCCCTGCATTATCCCCAGAAATGAAGGAACTCAGCCTGCCCAAACAGCCCAGTTAGGGGGGAAGAACTCAGCCCTCTTCTCGGGTAGTTTCTGGCTACAGGATAGTTGGGCCTTCTGCACGGTAATAATTAGCAGACAGATCCTGCTGACTCGGGAAACTCATCTGAAGGTTTGTTTGTGTGTTTGTTGTTTTTATGAGAAGGTCCATATGCCTTTCAGATTTTGTTATTTTCAGAGAGTTGATGATCTGAGGAACAGAATGAAGAGTTGACATCGTTGGTTGTTTTCTTGGCCTGCTTTAAATAGCAGATGTAGGTTGGTAGAAGGGCTACAGCTCATTACTTTATACTCGTGGAATTTGATGAGTTTTATTGCAAAGACATTAGGGCAGCTCATGACAGCACTCAACGCAGGGAGAAAAGAGAAGGCTTTGTACCTGGCGGGTACTGATCATCCACCAGTGCACCGCTTCATGTGTTGGATCACATCCAAGAGGCGACATGGGAATTTCTGCATGTAGTTAAAGTTTATGAGACTGCCTGCCTGAGTGTATGTGTGTGTGTGTGTGTGCATGTGTGTAGTGGAACGATGACCTCTAGCACAATACTTCGTCAAAATCCAGTTTCACCAGTGGGATAAGACAGATCAAGCACCAACTGAGTATGATCCTCAGGGTCTGCTAGACATAGTGTTTATGGCATACGCAGTAACTGCAAATGCACATGGTATATGATTTACCCTGAAACCCTGAATCTGACCTGGATTTTCCAAATCAGAACCTTGTTTTAAATCTTAAGATAACAGCACCTTGTAATTCATGCATTTGCTGATCTCTGGGCCAGTTCTACTTCAATGCTGGCTTCTTCCTAGGGGATGGAAATCCTGTCTAGCATGTAGTGCCTTTTGCATGTGATTGTTGTTCCGAAATGTGTGCTCACTCAAAGTGTTTAAGAAATGGGCAATGGATTTTGAGCCACAACTTTTATCAGCAGAGAGCACTGATATTCAACTCCAAGTGCTTGCTAAGTCGTGTTCCTTCTTTCAGCACTCTCCTCCTCCTGCGGAATAACCCATATTTAGTGTTGTTTTTATCGGGTTTTTGAGATTAAGTCTCTCTCCCTTTTGCTGGCTGAGCTCCCCATAAATGACAGCAAGCAACCTCATTTTATAACTATTTCTAACTCAGGGTGTAGCTTCAGACTTTCGGTGCTCCTCTTGGGGTCCAGTTTGTGAACCTCGCTACCACGATCCTTAGAAATCTTCTCCTCCTTATTCCTGGCCACACTTGCCGGCATTGACATTTCATTTACTCCATCCCTCTACCGTCATGATGTTGTCCCCTGAGGTGAATCCTCCAAGTCTTTGATCCACCTGGTTTCATCAAGCTAGGCTGCTGTAGCTGACCTTTGCCTAGTTAGTACTCCTGTATCCTGACCAGCCTTTTCACTTGTTTTCCACTCTTATCCCAGTTTGAATTAATCTCATTCAAATACGAATGAGCAGAGAAGTCTTCAGGAGGAATCGCCAGGCAGCTATACAACGTCAGTGACTTTAGTAGGATGTTGTATTAGTCCCTGAGTGATCTTGTGGTTTGTGTATTTTTTCCTCGGGTATGATATTCTGATCTTCGTGGTATTGATGATGTATTTTAACTCTGTGCCTCAGCAAATTTAGTTCGAAATACTTCCATTTTTTGCAGCAGCACTGGTAGAGGCAGTGTTAAATGCAATCATCCCACGGCTGATACTGAGAATTCCTCCAGTAACCTCCCTTCAGTTCGGTTGTTCTGTCAGTACAACGAGCTATCATCTCCATTTTATCCAATTTATTATCCTCCTTACAACACTTGTCTTATCCATATCTACTCCAGTTTAGCTAGTAATTTTATGTGGCAACATATCAAGGGTTTACCTAATATTTGGGTAGACCAGCCTGGTACAAAAGCCTGACATTGTTACACCCGGACTGAAGTTTGTCCCCTATGTCCCGTTTTGCCACAGCTTTCTTTATCCTTTACCCAATGTTTCTTCTGAAGCATGTATTAATATAGATACTGGTGTTAGGAGCCTATGATTGATCGATTTTTTCTCCTTAAGTAAAGGCACTGCATTTTCTGTTCTCTGAGGTATCTGTTTCAAGGCAATTAATCTTATCGCCAGATTTTCAGCTCTGTATGCTACTTCTTTCAGTATTCAGAGCTGGATTGACATCGCTTCCTCCCAACCCAAACGCATTCAGCATTTAAGTTTTACTTGGGTGAGTGACTTCTATATTTCTCCTTGAGGGACCACTGTGTACTCTGTGTTCTGGAATGGACCAAATGCAGCTAAAAAGATGGAACTTTAACTTTGTACACACACAGCATTCGACTTCTAGCCTGACTGTGCAGGCATGCCTTAAGTACGGGGTGTTCTACAGCCCGGTAACATCTCCTCAGCATGTCCACTGTCACTAATCTTGCGCGTGGAGTTTTTGCTGGAACAGGCTCGGGTATGCAGAAAATGGACATAACATTGTTCTGTTTGCTCCGTGTTTGAAGAAGGAAGGCTTTCACTTTCCTGCTAAAGAGGGGTTTTAATATCTGGGGTTTTCATGTATTTCAAGTCAAGTATACGAAAAGTGTGTTACCTTTCCAGGATACACTGCATAAAGAAGCCAAACTGATGCTAATTTGAAAGTGTGGCTGAAATAAGCCTACCTCCTCATCAGACCTCCCTAGACGATCAGGTGGGATTTGTTGTGAAAGGAGGGTCTTTGTCATCAACTGGCAGACAGAATGGCTGAGATACAGGGCGAAACCTTCTGCAGATACGCAGAGGAGTCTGTACCCAGTTTGAATGTACTGGAGTTATCACAGAAGTACAGGGATGTTACCCCTAATTGTTGTAGCTTGGTATGTTGGTTTAGCTTTTTCAGCAGAGGAAAGCTCAAGAAACGAGATCTGAAGGAGACAGCCTTCTCAGCTGAAGGAATGGTGACTTTCTAGAAAGGATGAAAAATGTCTAAACTTTTGCCAGCTTATTGGCATCTTATTAGCGTCAAGCTAATTTCACGTGGAAGTGTGGCAGAGTGGCAGGCTCCGAGCGTGTCACAGGCACCAGGACTCGAGTCTCACATGACGCTTTCAGGTCATCAGCGTCACACAAACCCTGCACCTCTGCCAGCAATGGCCCTGAACTAACAAAACCAGTGTGTCCTCAGCTTTGGTGCTTGCTTTCTGTGAGGATGCGGTTTGCCTCACCGCAAATTTTTTTTCCCAAATAATATTAAAAAGGGTTATCCTCTAAGCAGGGAAAATAGCCTCAGATTGGAAGTGAAATTCTAATTTTGCTATCCCACTTTTTTAGCTCTCTCGTTCTCTTCTAAAGTTGCTCTTTGCAAATCTCCCTGCCTGGGAAGTGGTGCTGTAGACCCCTGGCTCTGTGCAGTCACACCGTTCAATTTTTACATAACTGCAAACAGCAGATTTACAAACGCTCGTAATTTGCGTGCATTTGGGGACATTTTCCCGTGACAAGTGAAAGGGCTGTTCTTTATGTAGAAGCTCCCTTGCTAGCAATTTTTAAGCCCTTGTTGTAAAGAATTAGGACACTAGAGCATTTCAAACCGACGGGCTCAGGGATTGCTTGAGAAATGCCTCGAGCAGTGTTTGTTCCCCAGACCGCCTTCTCTGAAACAGGTGAGTCATTACGGCTGATATTAAAAAATAAAAAAAAAGTCCTCCCCACACACAAACCAACCCTGAGGCCCATGATTAGCATGAGTTATTTCAGCCGGATGGCTGGAGTAGGGCAGCATTTTAAGCCACTAAAGCCATATTCTTCAAATAGGAAATATTTAATAATCTTTATAATAGACAGTAGTGCTATCTCTACCTTTAACAAAGCTTTTGTTCTGCTAAGGCTTATTCACGGGCTTCGTTCTGAGAATATATGTAAGTGTTGGCAGGACCGATGACCCATGTAACTGTAATGCAGTGGGTTGCTATAAAACAAGTGAGAGAAATCTAAGGTTTTATTCTGGCAGTCGTAGTGGGGGTGAAATCGGTGAGTCTGCTAGCTGGAGCTGTGGGGCTTTTGTAGGAAAAAATCCCTCCTTGTCATTTTCCCACTAGGAAATTTTCTGTAGAAGAGTAATTTTTAAAAGATCTGGAGGAAACCTCTACTTTTTTTTCCCCCGATTTGTTAAGGTTTTTCCACTTTTCCCGCTTGATTAAAAAAGAGAAAAAAGAAAAATTAGTTATTTAATGTATTTCTTTTTGGCTTCCTTTTTTCTTCTGGAAAAATTTTAGTAAAAGTAAGGTATTATTTGTGTTACTCTCTTGGCGAGGCAGAGGGCTAGCAAGTGAAAGTTTTACTTTTAAATGTGAAAAGCAAAACTTTTAAAAGCAAAATGAAAGCAAGTTAAAAAAACCTAAGACTTTTAAAAGGCAAAGTACTCTCTCTTATATGTATTTTTTTAAATATCACTTGCTCTTGGGGTGGAGAAGTTCTTTTTAAAAGATAAAAGGAAACATTTCCAGCAATTCTCAAATTAAGGTGCTCAAAATTTTGTTTTTCCATGAAGCCTTTCACTTTGAATTAAAAAATCTCATATGGCTGAAAAAAATGCCTTTCAGATAAAATAGTTTCCTCCAATAAATCCCAGGTTTTCAATGAAGAAACTTCAAAGTCTGCTTAGTTTAACTCTTCAAGGTGTAAAATACCGTGGAGTGAAATTGTGGGTGGCAAAAGTTGTCCTTAAAAATTCGCTAGAATCTCTAGCCTTACGACTTTTCCTTCCAGGCTATTTAAACACATAGCTAAAATATGGAAGCAGAAGGGTTTTTCTGTGCTCATAGAAATGTGAGTGAAAAGTGAATGGTGAGAGCAGGTGATCTTACAGGAGGTGCTGAACCTGCTTAATCTGTCTTTTGTTCAGATTTTAACAGGCTTCGTGAGGTTTTATTTGTGTGTTTGCCTGTTGTTCTCCATCCTTGTTTCAAAGGCAAACCAATGAGACTGAGACCGGGGCCGATGCAGATCTTTGCCTATTGAAGAGATACTTTTGCAATACTATGCTATCTCTCCAGACAAAGTTCCTCGCTTTGTCCCAGATGATGGGGGTCGCGTGAAATGGGAGCCTTGAAGGAAAAGGTCCATTTTGCATATCCCGTTTGTGTGCTAAATGGCCGTGGTATCTTAAATAGGGATACAGTGGCAATTAAAATAATGAGATACATAAAAGACACCTGCTTTAAATAAATACAGTAATCTGCCCAAAGCTCCCTGAATGGACTGGTATTCAGCGAGAGCCCTGAACCTGCATACATACCTATGCTTAACAACATAATCATTAAAGAACAGAAACCTTTCCTTCTAATCCCCCTCATACGGGACAACATGTGGATGTTAGCATATTTGGACTGCTTTGCATTCCTTCTTGCCTGCTTTTGAGAACATACTACATTTTAAAACTTGTTGGGTTCTTTCATGTTTTATTTGACCCTATGTAATTGCATTCCTGAAGGAATAACAGGCTCCCACAGTGATTTATACCCTGTATTAAATGTCAGTTTTGAAGAGACACAGTTAGCAGTTTGGTTTAACCTCCTGCCTTCCTATGTAAGTTCAAAACTGAAGTGGAGCTCAGGATCCAAGGGGAAAAGTAAAAAGATGAAAATGGACTTAGAGGCAGCGTGGAATGAGATGTCTGTGCTCCTGGCCCTGCACCTTTAGAAGCCACCGTAATGAGATTCCGTAAAGCCATCTCTATTTTTAACTGTAATTTGTATACTTCATTGCTGCCCTTGACCAGTCGAGAAGGCTGTAAATCAGCACTGCGAAACGCTCTGCTTTCTCTGGGCAGACAACTGCAGCGGCTCCAACAATGGGCCAGAACATTTTTGCTGCAAAATCAACCAAATCCACCAACAAACCAACCCCCAGTGGGTTTGGCATGTTTCCCAATAAGAAGGTCAGCAAAATAAATTGTCCTTGTAATTAAGAGTTGCTCCTTTGTTTTCATGTGTTTAACTGTGCATAAATAGCAAAGCAGGGTAGGTATGTTATTACTGTTTTAAATATTTTGTTCCCTTTGTAGATTTTCTTACGACACAGTTAACAACTGCTTAATAATATGTTATGACCTAATTATGGGGGATTCAGTTAAATAAATCTTAATGTAATGGTATATTCTTGATGTAATGGTACTCTGATGGCTGCTTTTATGTGCATATGTGCATTTAAATGTAAAAGTAAATGCAGCCTACATTAGGATCTGACACGTGACTTAAATGGTCGTCATCTTTAGAATCAGTGGTGAAACAAGTTACAAGGAGACTTCTTTTAAGCAGGAATACTGTACATAAAAACCTATTTCCTATACCCGGGAAATGAGCATCCTAGAGATCACTTTCTTTAACGTGCAACTGTAACGTTTCATTTCCCAGAAAGGAGATTTAGCTGGAGCTGCTCCAAGGAGGATTCTGTTTTTACACTGAAAGCAATAGATTTGATCCATCAGAGCTTTGCTCAGATTAGTTTTCCCTAAATAACTTTGGCAAAGGTATTTACATTCATGCAAAGCTTTTGTAGGATCAGGCCAGGGGGCCATTGGTAGTTGTTCTGACATAGGCAAATGGCTAGTTTCTCGGCTGAAGTAATTCAGGGTATTTCCATTGCCTTCTCCAGAGCCTCACTTGTCCGTCACATGAGTGATGAGTACACATCTCTGATCTGCTGTTCGCCAGGTGGGACGGCTGATAGTCATCTTCTATTTTGAAGTGAAAAATGTAGGCGATGACGTTTTCTTAGGTTTGGATTTATCTTACCAAAGACAGGTGTCTTAAAGTCATGGAATAAGTTGCCCTCTGGAAACGCATATCTGTTGACTATTCAGGGAGCTAATATGACTAGCTTGGATCTGATGCTTGCCTTTCAGGTAGATAGAGTTAGGTAAGATGACTCCTACCATGTGATGTATCCACGGTATTGTGTATCAGCTTCCTGACTTCTAGATATGCTGCCAGGTCACTGCAAATGTTTGTGCCTTGATGCGAGAGACTCTGGGATAGGTCCCTCATGAGCTAAATACAGCTGGAAGACAAGAATTTTGTGGTAATCTGAGGGTACAAGCCATGGGGTACAATTAGTACCTCAGGAGTATAGGACGAGGTTTGCCGTTCAAAGCTTTAGATGGCAGAATGAGAGATATCCATCCCTGAACTTGTCACACTTCGTCATCAGTGGAGGGAAGTAGTCCTGTCTAATGGGACTATTCCTGGCAACGTTATCAGTCCAAAGTCAAAGGAGGAAGTCTCGAACTTGGATGCCTGTGCTTCACGGCTATGAGACTTGGTTCCCCTACATTCACTAGGATCACCTACAGTAGCTGTTGAACTTCAGGATCATGAATAGCCTGTCCTAAACTCAATAGCATTTCTTCTCTGGTCTTTATTTTTCCATTTGTGCTACCTAAGCGGGACTGCAGGTTCCACGGGCAGAGTGTTACCTATTCATGCATAAACTGAGAGCAGAATTCAGCTGTGCCAGTTATAGAGTGGGAAAACTTGAAGGCGAACTTAAGGCTCCCATTCGGTGGGCTCTGGTTTAAACAAACAGACCTGTGCAGGTACACACCGTGTCATGTTTGGTTGTTGTGTGACTTGGGTGGCGATGATGTAGAGGTTATGCCCTGGGTATGAATCTGTTAGTCTCCCTAGTAGGTTTGATTCAAGAAGGAGGTTAACCAATAGCAGAAAAAGAATCTTAAACCAGTGCAAGTACAGCAAAATAATTCCTGATCAGCATCAATGTATCAACATGATTTTACTTAATTGCACCCAGCCCTACTGCCAGTACTTGGTCTCAGTAACAATAATTAGGCATTAGAGAGCTGAGTGAGGAGTATCTCCTGGACTTCTCAAATCTTTTAGAAAATACTAATATTTTCCAGCCATTCGAGGTACTAAAAACTAAAACAACACCAGCAGAGGGAGACAAACCCTGTTATCAGACCAGCCCAGTCCAGCAAGACCTGTAGAATTCATTTTTTTGTAGGGGGCTGAACTGGAAACCTGAAGGAAGAACACTTCTTGTGAAATGTTGTGTGCCATTAATGTCTGCACATATTTAATAAAGCATGAACTTCAGGATAAAGGAAGTTCCTTAAAAAAAGATCTCTTCATACCATGCTAAATGTTTTGTTGGCCTGAAATAAAAAGTTTAATTTATTTTTGATGGGCTGCATGCGTATGTGCACGTGTGTATGCATAAAATACTTTTAAAATTGCAGTTATGCTAACAGTTTCAAAAATTCATTTCAGGTGAAAACTTTGAACATTTTAAAAAGATTCACCCAAATATTCTTTCTTTTTTCTGATTATTTTTTCCTTTTTATGAGGTTAAACTGTTGCTGTACTTGCCACAAGTATACCTTTAGGCTTGACCGATCTAAAACTGTGTCTTCTGGTGAACGGAATAGCTATTTGAAAGATTTTAATCAGATTGAATTGTGATGGCTGTCCTCAAGTAAGAAAGCAACCCTGACTTCTACAGGTAAGTTGATTTACAATGTCATCTGAAAATAAATTAGAATAATGAAGAAACTGAATCACAAAAGCTTTCTTAAAGTGTAAATGGCAGAAGATATTGCCTCAGATTGGCTAAGCAGCGTGATTGTCAGCATGACCTGGACTGGCTGGAGAGTTGGGCAGAGAGGAACCTGATGAAGTTCAATAAGGGCAAGGGTAGGGTCCTGCACCTGGGGAGGAACAACACCACGCACCAGGACAGGTTGGGGGCAGACCTGCTGGAGAGCAGCTCTGCAGGGAAGGACCTGGGAGTGCTGGAGGACAGCAGGGTCATTGTGAGCCAGCAATGGCCCTTGGGGCCAGGAAGGCCAATGGGGTGCATTGAGAAGAGCGTGGCCAGCAGGTGGAGGGAGCTGATCCTCTTCCTCTACAGCACAGGCTGCCCAGAGAGGCTGTGGGGTCTCCTTCTCTGGAGAGATTCAACCCCGCCTGGACGTGTCCCTGTGCCCCCTGCTCTGGGGGCACCTGCTTTAGCAGGAGGGTTGGACTAGATGATCTCCAAAGGTCCCTTCCAACCCGTACCATTCTGCGATTCTGTAATCTTGCTGTCCAGATGACACAAAAAAGTCACAAGTGGATCCAGAACCATTTTGCTTCCATAAATTTTAGTGCCAAAAGAAAGTGTTTCCCTTGCTGTGTGTAGCCTCAACCCCCGTCTCTGAAAGATTGGAAATGGAGGGAAGATAGGAAGAAAGATCTGAAAATGAATGTCTTTTGCTGTTTTCGTGTTCTGTTAGGTTGTGAAGCAATTTTGGTTTGCTGAAGGACATAAGATGGAGATTTCTTTCAACATTTAATGACTGTATTTCTATTTTCTTCATTGGTTAGAGAGGTTGTTTTTTTACTACTCTGGCTGTGTGTCTAAGAGCATGATTGTCTTGAATTAATATGTGGCGAAGCATCCCCTTGTTTGCGTATATTGAATGTTGCATGTGCCGATTGAGGGGGCAAATGGCTTTTATGGGAAAGGATTGCTTGCAATGGCAGGAAGCTGTGATGCATTTTTTAAAAAGCAATTCCATTGTCCTTTGCATTGGAAGTGAATTGGATGGGTTGACACAACTGGTACGAGCAGAACTGGGCTTCAAAATTCAAACCCTACACGTGCTGTGGGATTGAGTTGCCCACATCAGGAGGAGAGCGACTGTGTCCACCAAGGTTAGCCACTGGTGCATGCTCTGTGAACATTGTAGTGCCTTGTGTTTTGGGCAAAAGTCTCATTTTGAGCAGTGCATGAGGGCTGATGTGGCTATGAGACCCAAGGAGCTGAGGTGGAAGAAGCCCCCTCAGATGATGTTCATGCTGGCTGGGTCTGCAGGCATCACTTCCAGATTGGACAGGATCTACTTGTCTGTGAGTCCCACGTCTCTTATCTGGAGGAAAGCTTTTGAATGGCGTGCAGGCATGCCATAAGAGAAAAGATGTGCAGGGGGATAGGTCTGTAAAAATTGTCCTTTACTTAATTGTCTAAACAGAAATAAATGTGGATGCCTTCAAATGCACTGCCACTATAGATAAAACCAGCAGTAAAAATCTCTGGGGGTGTTAAAGGAAGATTTTCTCTTTCCCTACTATGGAACAAAGATACCTCTGATAACTTTGACTGGTATAAATATATACCAGCAGGAAAAGGAGCAGAGAGGACCTTGAGAGATCATCTGTCCCTCTACCCGAAGGCAAGATTTGCCAGGTCTGAGCCATTCCTGGCAAGTCTTTGCCTCAATAGTGACAGAGAGTCTGTAGCTCCTTGACTAATTTACTCCAGTGCTCACCTGTCCTTCCTCTTAGGAAATGTGTCTAATGTTTGACCTAAATCCTCCTTGCTGCAATTTAAACCCATTATTTCTTGTCTTATACCCAGTGGACATGGAGAACAATTTATTACCTTCCTATCTGCAACAACCTTTTACATAGTTGAAGGCTGTTATCATGTCTCCCCCTCAGTCTTTTCTTCTCTAGACTAAACAAACCCAATTCTTTCAATCTTTCCTCATAGGTCATGTTTTCTAGACCCCTGATCATTTTTGTTATGGAAATAAACATCCTTTAAATCAAGTTCTGTGAATCAATCTTGTGTAGAAAGGAAGGGAAACAGAGAGGTTGGAGTTAGTGTTGGGAACAGGAATCTGGTGGTGAAAGAAGTGAATTTTCTGAGGGCTATTGAGAGTACAGCCTTCCATTCTCCTTTGGGTTTAGGAATATATTGAACAAAATTTTCTTTCCCCAAATTTCCTTGGGAAACTCCTTTACATATCTGCTACCGGAAGGAAGACAGTGTTTAATTTCCACAGGTTGTACTCAAAGTGGTCTCTGGAAAAGCATTGGGAAGGGTATCAGAGAGAGGTAATTTGAAATCTCATTGCACGTCTGTTGTGCAGAGTTTCTACAATCCACTCGTCTGCAGTGATATCAACGCTCATTCTCCAACAAGTGATGTAGGTCAACCTCAAAAGATAGTTTCAAAGTGGATCAGAACTTTTGGACACTTCATGCAAACAGAGACTCAACAGAGAAGATGCTGATGAGTATTTACCTCCTGTTTTGGTTGTAATATTCTCCTTTATTACATCAGCTGCTCAGAGAGCATTGGAAATACCAGTACAACTGTTTCAGCGACAAAACCGTACACCATCCAAGGCCATAGTCCATGTGAAAATCTATGTTATAGAAAGGAATGCTGTAAGGATTGCCACCATTCCTCTCTGTAAGGGTGGTTTCTTTGACAAGAAGAAGACTCTTGCTGCTCCTGTGTTCAGCCATCTGTCAGTGCAGCCATCTACCAGAGCCCAGGAGTCTGACCCTCGTCTGCCTCATCAGCTCCATGGAGTATTATTAGGCTCTGTATAATATCCCACTCACTGCCAAATGGCTCAGACTGGGTCATCTTAAAAGCTTAGTTCTCTACAACATTATCTTGATCACTGATTGGATCATGAACCTGAGGGAAGAGATAATAGCTATCCCAGACTAAGCATGCATGGAAATGTTGGATCAAGATATTGATCCAGCAGGTCCTGAGCAACCTGCTCTAGCTTATTCTACTTTGAGGAAGGAGTTCCAACCTCCAGAGGTCCTCTCCAAACTCAGTAATTACATGATTCTGTAAACATGGCATTATATTTAGGACAGCTGATTTAGGAGAGTGCCTCATAGTTCAGAGCCAATGACTGAAAAGGGATTATCGTCAGATAGACATCCCAGGCCCTTTTGCTTTGGATCTACTATTTTGATCTGTAGAGTTGCTATGAGCTTGGTCTTTGACATTGAAGAGACAAGGAGTTAAGGAGATTACCACTGTCAACTTGAAAACTGGGTGTTCAGAAAGATCCAAGAGGTTTCCTTTGTTTATCCTCCTTTCCATCTGCAAACCAGTGTGGTCTGCCCTGAAGCTATTTTAGGTGTTTTTCTAGATCCTGGATTGTGGAGGACTATGCTGCTAATGCTTCTAGCAAGAAAAGACCACAGCATCCTTTTGTGGTAGTTCGTCTTGGTGCCCATGCTGGTGGTTCAGATGGGCAACGCATTGACTCGCAACTTCCCTGTCACTCAAAGGTAAGTGTGAAGCTGTGGAAAATCGAGTTTCAGATCAAAGCCACTGCAGCCACATGATGTAAAGCATTCAAAAAATCACTTTTCTTTTAAAAAATATTCTTCTGAAGGCTTTATGCTGGGTTCAGATATCACCTGTCTTTCCACAGCCTGTATAAATAGTAAAGCCAGCAGGAGCACCAGACCACGTGCTTTGGCTAACTTGAGAGAAATGTTCTGTGCTAACATCTGATCCAGATTCCTCATTAATAGACGTGGAAACATGGCCTCATTGTTCAGCCTGTAGAACAATGAACCTGTAAACATGGGACAGCATAAGGTTTTATAGAGAGCACTGAAGGGCCAAGAGCATCTTGAAGTGGACTGCACTGATGCACCTTGAAAAAGGAGTTCTGGAAGATCGTTAAAAGAAATAGAGGTGAAGCGTAGAAGCCACAGAAGGTCAAGTTTCAGTCCTTGCACAGGAGATGCTGAAAAGGCGAGAGGTTTTGTGTTAGCTGGTGTGTGGTACTTACGTGAATGTGAAGGAATCAGTAGAAAGTGCAAGTAGTTCTCAGACAGAAGAAACCCTATTGAAAGGACTGTTTTGCAAAGAAACTGCTCGAATGTTCTCTCACCAAAGACAACACTGATTTGACCTGTCAGACATGTTAAATTTCAGGCCTTGTCTGTGATCAAGATAGCTGAGAGTTCTAACACTCTTTAGTGGAGGTCCAAAATAAACAAGGTGTGGTGAAGAAAAATGCTTTTTTTCTCTGTGCAGATTACTGGGAATGGTCTTCCTTTTGCTGTCTGACCCAATGGTAAAGGCTCGCTTATCTTCCAAGAGCCAGACTCTAGAGGATGCACAAGTGCTTCCTCTAAGCAAAGTGAAGGAGGCCAGGGACAACATTTTGGCTGAAGCAAGACACGTTTGCTCTTGAGATGCCAGTAAACACATGCATTCCAAAAAGCAGTTTTGTTTTGATGAGTTTGGTCATCATGATGGGACTGCGTTGTAGGAAAAGCCAAGAAAAGGCTCTGGTTTTACATATTCTTATTTTTACAAATATCTAAGGAACTCTACTTCCCTTAACTAGTTGTAAATGGCGTTGTAACAGAATCAGTCTTACAGCCATTAAAGACGGGCTTCTAGCATTAGATACAATACTAAAAGTTGCACTTCTGAGATGGTGTCCGTGTAATTTCTCCCATACGGACCCTAAAACCCCAGATGCTCTAAGATGCGTTTAGGGCCCTGTAAGAAGCAGGGGCCATCACTAATAAGCCAAGACCCTGTGCACGTGTTTAATTTTAAGCATGTGCTTTTCTCTCCCAGGAGTCCATGGGATTTAAGGACCTTAACTGAATAGGTTTAGGGCTATGCTTAAAGATAAGCATGTGTTTAGTTGCTTTCTTGTACTGTAGCTTTATTTGTTTTTACAGGAATAAGAGAAATGAAAGATCTTATTACAGATCAAACACAAATGTCCATAACACAGCAGGGAGGCTTTAGGTCTTGGTTCAGAGCCCAATGAAGTCAATGGAAAAACACCCCAACACCTCAGTGGACTTTGGAGCAAAGTCCTCAGAGGACTGATGATGAACCCACTGCAGAAACTTGTTGAATACCTCATGCTTCTTTGCAATGTTCCCTTATCTTGTATCCAGATGTTGCTAACAACGATTTTTATTAGCTGCTGAGAAGTACGAGAGCGGCAGTTTTTCAACTCTTAAAATACATGCACATATAGATGAGGTAGGAATAGTTTGCTCTGCAGTAGCGATTGGGGTCTGTGGAGTGGTGCATTTCAAAAAGTTTCTCGGTTCTTGTCGGTAGAACCATTTCTGGGTCCCACTGATCTTAAATTGTTTGCACTCTTTCTTTCATGAAGTGCAGTGAGGCAAGTGTTACACAGTTCCTAGGGTAAATGTTGCCTCTTTGTAGAGGGAAAGTTCTACACAACAGGAACAGCAGGTTCCTTTGAATAGCATTCATCTTTTCTGCCTTTAGATCTCTACAGTGTATGCAGCAACACCTGAGTTACTCATTTAGATTCCCTTTTTAGGCACACAGGGAAATAGCTACCGTTCGAGAGCAATTTGATCTATTTTTGATGTTCATTTCAGAATGAGACGATGCTGGAAATTTCTCCCATTTGATCAGGCGAATTTCCACCCATACAGCTGGATTTTGATCCTGTCGTTCAGGCTGAAGCTTTCCCTACTTCTGCAGAGCCTGACCCCACCAACATCAGCAGAACTGCCGGAGCCATCAGCCATCACCCAGCAGGGAAAATGATCATGCGCTGTCTTGTCAGGCTTGTCATGAAGGTAGGTGTCATTAGAATGTATGTGTTTCTGCCTCCTCCTTGGAAGTCATTTCGGTGGCAGTACCAGAGCCACGGGACAAGCTTTGTCCAAGCCAGCAAGCAGAGTGCCCATCTAGAGTCTCTGGAGAACTGGTAAGCAGTTAACGCTTGCTAAGCTGATATTGCTTCCTCTTCTATTATTACTTGTGTTTACTAGGTCAAACTGACATTGGTCTGCAAGGATGTGCTATGGCCTCATTAGAGTACCCATCCAGAGTCTCTGGAGAATTGTTAAGCTGTTAGTATGTGCTAAACCCATGTCCCTGCATTTTCTATTATTGCCTGTGTTTGCTAGGTCAAAGTGACACTGATCTACAAAGATGAGCTACGGTCACACCTTCATTTTGCTTTGGAGAAATATCCTCCGTCTCTCCGGGCCTTACTTCCCCATCAATGAAAAACTTCTGGTGGTATCCACTGACAGTAGCTCTGGGATGTGGTGTGCTGGGAAAGGGTCTTGTAACAACTGCTTAGCCCAATGGAGTTGTACCCTTCTAAGTTTAATAGAGTAAAAGATAATAAAGTGATGTTATTTGCAGCTTGGATGCTCACTGGGTGAGCCCCACGAAATCCCTTTGATTTTTTTTAATTTTTGGTGTCTTGATCTTTAACTGAGATCGCATTTTAAGGCTAGAGAAAAAATGCCAATATTCACCAAATTCTAAAATGCAAAACCAAAATGTTGGACCTGGTCTGTCTTTTCCGTCATAGTTCAGAGATTGCAGGGAAAATAATTTGAAGCATTTTCTTCCTATAACACCGAAACAGAGCCTGGCTTTTAAACAAGTACTTCTGTCGAGGGCCGAGAGCTGTCCTGTTCTCAAGCCATTCACAGAACTGGAAGAAACAAATCAACAGGTAAATGTGCAATACTAGTACTGTAATTATTGTATCTACTTTTCTTATGATTATGATGATAGGAAACATTTCTTGCTTGTTCCTTAGAAGAGTTGTTTCTTCTGCCCAGTCCCTGTCTTAAGTTCTTGTAGTCCTCTGAACAGAATCTGCAGTCCTTAGTCACATTAAAAAACCACCCCACTGGCTTGAAAGGAAAATGCTAACTTCTTCAATGAGTGGAAAAAAACTTCTGTTGCTTAAACGTTGGTAATTAGACTAAGGACTTTCTCCAAAGTAAACCTTGACAATCTAACAATCATCTTTGGCTTTTGCACTGCATGGAGTTTCTTTTACATTGTTAAATGCATTCCATGTTTCAGTAAATGACACCAAGCTCACCAGCAGTGACTGAGTGATTAGTTTATCATCCTCTTAGTGCAGCCATCTAGATCTTTAACTATTTAAGCAGTGGCATTTAAGTCTTGAGAACACCCAGGATCATGCCTGAGGCTTTAGACATTCTCAATTCAAGCAAAACTTGGATATCAAGTGAAAATGAAGAAAATAAAGTAGGTGGGTGCATTCTGATAACACTTTAAACAAGTCAGGTAAGCTAAATTGCAAATAAACACTGTGCTTTTTTGCAGAGGAAGCCAATTCCCTTTCCTGAGACCACTTAGGTCGTTAGGTGTCTGAGCAGCATAAAATTACATAGAGAAAATCTAACAGCATATAAAGAGAGTGAAGGGTGACAAAACTACATTTCCTAAGACCCAGGATGTGGAGCAGGTCTTTTTGCTGGATTTACTATTCATCTCTCATGGGGCAGTAAAATGAACAGTTTTACAAGGCGATTGAGTGAAAAATACTGTGCCGATCACCTTGTGCTAAAATCTTGCCCATGCAGAGATGCGTAAGTACGTAAAGCTTGGTAGCAACAAAAGTCTTTGGAGAACGAAGGGCCTCTGCTTACTTTGGAACAGAAAGGTGCAGGAGGATTTTCAGACAGAAGGAAAAGACTTTGACCTGTGAGCTGCTGACCAGCTGCACCTGCTGCTCAGCATCATGGATCTTCACCTATCATCTGATCCTGCTGAGTAACGCGAGCCAGATCACTATGTGTGCCCTCTGCCATGGGAGACATGGAGCTGCTCACCCTGTAGGGACAAAGTGCTTTGGGAGCTCTGTTGCTGGGAAGAGTCTGAAATGTATGAAAGCTGCATTTACACGCCTCAAGCAACAGAACAGAGCCCAGCTTTCATTTATTTTTTATTTTAAAAATCCCTTTCATCTGCTGGCTGGGGTTTTTTTGCTTTTGTTTTGTTTTTTTCAGACTGGACTTTGAGTTTTGCTGATCTGAGTGAAACGAGTTTTTGCCCAGCAGTGCAAGGGTGATCCTGTGTGGACAGGGAATGGATGATGCTAGGTGAGATACATTCTCTGAAGAGGGTTGAGAGCAGACTGGGAGCCACCTCTGAGACAGCAGAGTTGTGCACCTCCTGCAAACATAGGCAGACTAGTCAGGTCTCCAATTTTCTGGTGACTATTGCTTAGCCTCCAGGCCGTAGCCATTCTTAACCCTGTAGATACATTCAGGCACCTGCTTCAAGTACCTGTACCTAGCGTAAAACATGATGGAAGTGATCCAGTTGTGCCATCTGTTTTCAAGTACCTCCTCTGTGGTGGTCTCATCTTGGGCTCTTGGTGGCGTACCAGCTGGGGAACCTCTGGAAAAGGAACAGTGACTGTGCTGGTGGCTGCCAGTGGTCCCAAGAGAGAGAAATGAACCACACGACAGCTTTGCGAATCCGAACTGTCCTTGTGGCACCACACTGAGAGAGATTCTGTCAGACTCGCCTTGGACGGCTGCTATTTTATGCTTTGGTTATGGGGTTTGTCTCCACTACCCCTGACTCAAGTCGATACTCATTGACTCTTAACTCCTCTTTGGCCTTCTCATTGTATCCTCCACTCTTCAAACATTGGCCTCAATCCATTTTCATCTTGCAGTTCCTTAAGCCCCAACCCCACTCAGCCTCTCCTCTGTTCTTCTCATGCTCAGCCCGGTCTGAAGTGGACAAGCAGCAGGATTTCCAGCCCTGCTTGGCCTCTGCACCTAACTTTTACGTGGGGAAAGAGTGATGGGAGATGGAGTGACTTGCTGAGGGCCTCTGGAGGCACAACAGATGACTCTGTGTTTTTGGCAGCCATGACGTTAGCTCATTGTTGGGTCTTTGTGAGGAATATTTATAAGCTGATGCCACTTTTATAAATGACGTTGCACATTTGCTCTTCGCAATATTTCTTCCAGTTGGGGTATGGTGTCATTTGCATACAATGTCTGGTTCTGAGTCTTGTTACCTTATCAGGTGTGTACAGAGGGTGGGAAAAGGCAGCAGTGTCAGCAGGATGGAGATGGAACAGGCAGGAATGCAGGGCGTGACCAGGGGAACAAAGAGGTCCTCAGGGAAATTGCTGCAACTTAGTTCTGCTTTCTGTGACTTAAAGTGCAACACCGGTGTGCCCAGGGGGCTGGTACTGGGAGATACCAGTGTTACGCTAATACCAGATCCTGCACAAGTAGAAACTGCTGGTTCAGATCCTTCATCCTGAGCCTTTTGTTCAAAAGTCTAGTTTGAAGCCTATTTCTCGTCAAGTCTAGGCGATGCTGTGCACCTGCCAGTTGCGTCATTCTGGGTTGTCTTTGCAGACCAGTGCTAGCATGTCGTGACACCTTGGTGCCTTTGGCTTCAGTCCCGTTTTCTAGAATTGCACTTGGCCTTGCCTTGGCCCTTTGCCCAGACTGAATTTGCCTTCTTGGTTTTCATTTCTTTCCCATATCGGTTTTCTCTCCTGTTCTGTCTTCCTGCTTATCCTCTGGGGTCTGGCTCTGTAAACCCTCCTGCCCAGGTGGACCTCCGTGTGGGCGAGCAACCCCTCGATTCCAAGGTCTCTTCATTCATAGGAGAGAGTGAGATATGTGATGTCCTCACACTCGCTCCCTTTTTGCCATTTCTTTTTTTTTTTAATTTCTTCAAACTGGTTTTTAGATAGTCCTCTCCTAAAAGTCCCTCTTCTTCCTTTTCTATGAGCCAGTTCCTCGGTTTTATTCCTCTGTAAGCTGTTCGGGGTATTTTAGAAAATAAAATAAGAAGATCCTGCCAGTAGCCTTTAACAGAAAGCCTGTTTTGCCGGTGGGATTAGACACGCACAGCACACATGCACAACGCTGGTTTGCCCACATCGTTTGGATGAGGTATCAGAAGGTACAGGCTGTCTTGGCATTGAAGCCTGCAGGTCAAGAAATTGGCCTCCCTTCAGTTCATGGGTCGTGCGGCTGCTAGCCAGTAATCTAAAGCCCTGATGTCCATTTCTGGAAAATGCTGGAAACCCACCTCTGACTACAATGTGTTTAATTCCTAGTCTCCAGGCATATTCACTTTTGGTTCTTTTTTATGGAGGACGTTTTGCATCTGTAGGTTTTGAAGTGTCCCACAGCAATGATTCCCTTCTGCTCTTCTTCTCAAGCGAGTGCAACAGGAGAGAGTCAACCCAGGTCTTTCTGCTGTAGATGAGACGTGAATCACTGGGTGTCTCTCCATGATCTACGGGACAGTACAACTTTTGTTTCATGTGCTGTAAATGAGAGATCATACAGAGGCTCTGTGTCATGTTACTCTTCCAATATGTTCTCAGGGGCTGGAGCCCCACTGAAAGGGTTTGAAAGCCTTCTGTTTGCTGGGCTGGAATTTGAGGACCTGATTGGAACTGTTTATTTTTGCTTTATTTCTGAGAGTGGTGCAAAATGCTCTTGTTTTTCCAGAATGGAGGTTCTGACATGCCTTTAATTCTAATTGCCTCCTTTCCCCATTTTTTTTTTTAATTACTCTTCACTGTTAAGCATATGCTCAGCCACTTGGATAAAGTAGGTTCCTGGTGATTCAGCCAGTGTCACAGAAGCACAAAGCTGAACCTAGACCTTCTGAAGTCCAAATCAACTCCTTCATCATTAGGCCAACCTTCCTTTAGGCATCCCAGTACTTGAAGCACTGCACTAAACCTATCGCCTTTGAACTTCCCAGCTAGCTAGAGGCCTCCTTCAGGCTGTTGAGTCAGTGTCTGTGTATGATGGAAGCAGTGAGGGGGAAAACAGATAATTGCTTACGTAGAAAACAGCCAAAAAATGAAATCAGGTTTCACCGCTGTTGACACAAACTATGCCCCTGCTCAGGTGCTTTTGGGTACTAGTTGTTTGGGAGAGGAGGTGGGCTTTGATTCTGCTTACAAGCATTTTCTGTTGCCCCAGAATGGAGCAGAGCAGGTAACAGTAAGTAAGAAAGTCTCTACCTTGAAAACAAACCCAGCTAACACCTCACTCGTTAGCTTGCTTTATCAATAATAAAAGAGAGCCTTGCCGCACTGTAGTGAAGTGGGTCCTGCTATAAAGTTTGTAGGGAAGGTCTGCAGGTTCTTACAGCTCCTTCCTTCTGCTCTACAGGGCATTGCCCCTTTCATAAGGATTAAACCTGTAGGGTATTTGCGGTGAACTGGGTTGTCCTGACAAAGCTGCTGCTCTAACATGGATTGGTTTGTATTAGTACAAGCCATGAAGGTCCCGCCTTGGTTAGGATCCTGCTGCTCTTGGTACGTTTTAGCCAAATGTGCAACCTGCTCTAGGAGCACCTGCTTTAGCAGGGGGGTTGGACTAGATGATCTCCAGAGGGCCCTTCCAACCTTCTGTGATTCTGTGATACATGTGTGTCAGTGTTTGTGTGTACGCATGTTTAAGTGCACGTAGACATTTATAAAAGTACACGTGACACTGAGTGAGAAGTAGGACAGTAGCTTGACAAGGAGTACCTACAAAGTCCATACAACCTGCAGACACGTGTGGAGAAGGAGCCTTTCCCTCAGAAGCCATCTCTTTCTTGTCAGGTGTCTGTGGGAGGCTCATGCTCTGTTCTCACACGTTCATTGTGTAAAGTTATTCAGTGAGTCCTTTCTAAGAACGATCCTTGGTCTGATGACTATTTGTGAGCATGCGCTTTGTCACCAGGCAGCTGGTACAAACGAGCCTCACCAGTTTATTACTGCTGGAGATGGAGGCCACAGGGCACGTCCGTGTTTCCAGGCGGGGAATCCCTAGCAGGATCCTTCCTCTCTGCTTTCAGGTGAGGATGTTCACATTGACGAACTCAAAATTCATCGGTGTGCTGACATTTCCCAGCACTTGTGATAATGCTACTGCTGAAAGTCGAATAGAGCTGGTGTGAACTATTTTTGCAGCAGTTCTCCTCCTCTGCTTATTTACGCCTTGTACTAGTGTTTGAAATCATTAAAGCTTCTGATGATAGCAGATCTCAAGATACAATTAAAGGACCAAGACAAATGTCGGCACCCTGGAGGTGCCACGTGGTTGCGCAGAATGCTAGATTTGGCAGCGTTGCTAGACAGCAAGGAAGAGCAAGGCATTTGAAATATCAGCGTTGCAGCCGAACTCAAACAAATCCATATATCAGTGCTAGAGACACGCTGAAGTGGTATGTACGCTGAGGGAGCTGCCAGCGCTTGTGGTGTTCTCAGAAAGTATTCATGACTCAACGGATCCAAACTGAATCTGCTTATCGTAGATAGCCATGTGGCTGTATGGCGTTCATTAAAAGAATGATGGTCTTTATTAGTAGCAGCTATAATTTCAAAGCAGGAGGAATGCGTGCTTCATCTTCTAGAGGTTCTTCTTGCTTCTCGGAGATGAGGCCTTGAGCGAGTGGGCAGTGATGCAGTGCGGAAGCAAAGGTGTGCTAAAGGCAACGTTTCTTCTCAAACGCTGCGTGAGATCAGTGCGTGTTCTTCTTGTAACATTGATCAAGGAAACCAAATGATGTGGAGATGATTTTACAACAGATGGCTTAAAGAAGCGTTTCTGACATGGTTCAGGAGAATTTTAACAATGGACCATTACAATGGCTCTACCTTTGTTTTATGAGTTGTATTGCTGAAGCACATCCCTAAGAGCCAGGCCTCCTCGGTTTGATGCACTGCACAAGCATCTTTTAAAGGACAATATTTAGCAGCAGGGACCTCACACTCGCACGGTAGAAGACGGACAATGTATGTGCGAAAAGCAAGGGGTGACATTTCTGGGCTTCCTCAGCCTTGGGAATCTTGGAAAAGTGAGAAACTGAACAAGTCAAGTAGAAGCAACTAAAGATTCTCCCTGCGTGGGATGGTCAATCTTTTGATAGCATTTGCAAAACAATAAAAATCATCCTTAAAAACATAAAAATGGAAAAAAGCAGGCAATCCAACTGATTGAATGGCTGTGTATCTGATTACCAAAGACTGCCTTTTTATAACTGCATTTTTTTAATGGTCCCACACAGTCTTGTTGTATATATTTGTAAAAAAACCCCTATTTGGAATGAAACAGCAATCCTAAACCGGATTTTCTTCTTAGCTCTAGGAGTGGTTCTAGATGTGGTCCTGACACCTCAGCAGAGACACTTTAATGTAAAGCCGAAATAAAGTCCAAGCTGGGCCCAGTCCTGTGTTTCAAGAGAAGTACGGATTTCTTTATTTAAGAGAAGGTAGAAAATGCTGGTAGAACAGGCCAGCTCTGAAGCGTTCAGAAAAATCAGGAAAATCTCAGAGTGGTTGTAAAAAATGTTCCTTTCACCATTCAAGCAGCTGCACTTGGTTTCACCGGTTGTAGTCTGACTCTTTAGTAAAGAGCTACTTCGGAAAACGTAATCCCTTGGAGTCATTTGCTCAGTTCCCTTTGTTTTAATTGACAAGCTTAGGCAGTTGCAAGGAAGGGGTAGGAGGGAATTGATCTTAGCACACTTATGGGCATCTCCTCCTGTAACTCATGTCATTAAAACGTCTCTGACATATGAGTTTATTTATTTATTTATGGTTTTAGGCTTGTTTCTGCTCAAGCACAAATCTGGTGAGACGAGTTTCTTTTCTTTTTTTTTTTTTTCCCCCGAGGCAGGTTGTTTGCAAACTTCAGAGCCCAAAAGGTGCAGCTGCTCTAAAAATAACAGAGGATGCAATAACTGGTGTGGGAAGTTCTCTCTCTGCCCAGGTCCAGAGGCATCTCCTGAAATCCTTCCATTAGGGGAAAGGTTTGCCTTGTAAACAGAGCTGGCCTAATTCCTAGAGGTGCTGAACATCAACCTGCAGAGCCCGCTAGTAGGTCCTGAGCACATGAAACCTGGAAACGAGTCAAATGCTAGTGGTTGGGATTCTATCAGGAACACGTCTGAGCAAATCCACGATTAGCGGGTTGAAACAAAAGAGAGCAAATAATTGCCCCTCGGCTAGTGACCTGTGCGAGCCGAGCTGGGTGCGCGGGCTCTAGGAGACCTGCTAGCTCCTGGGCGTCTCACTGCCACCGTCAAAACAAGTCGCAGTCAAGGTCTGTACGTCCATGAATCACACCCTTGTCTGGCCATTCGTTGCAGGGTGACGTCCCCAGTGACCCGCTGCTTAGCTTCCAGAGGAGGCCAGTGGTCTTGCTGTCNCTCCTGGGCGTCTCGCTGCCACCGTCAAAACAAGTCGCAGTCAAGGTCTGTACGTCCATGAATCACACCCTTGTCTGGCCATTCGTTGCAGGGTGACGTCCCCAGTGACCCGCTGCTTAGCTTCCAGAGGAGGCCAGTGGTCTTGCTGTCCAGGTGCAGAGATGCCCAGAAGGTTTTTCATGGAAGTCAAGAGAGGAAAAAAACCTGGCAGCAGAACCCTGAGTATGGCTGGGATTGGGTCACAGGCGAGGACCACGCCAATCCCCCCTCTCACCCACACGAGATGTGATGCAGGGGGAGGTGTGTGTTGCGTTGAGCGTAGACATAATGTTCTCTATGTTTGATGTGCTGGAGCTTTAAAATGCACAAAGTTGTATCTACCGCTGAATTAAGCAGTGTTTGCTTTTCAAACCTTCCACATTTGTATTTTTAGCTCCATTTTGGCATTCGCTTTTTCAGTTGGAGTATATAACACGCTTGGTTGTTTAGCATGCCTGGACCGAATTCAGCGTATGTGTAACTCCACGGGCTTGAGCAGAAGCTACGTTCGAGGTGAATTACTCTCTATGGGGCTCAGGAAATTCGGCTTCTGTAGAAACGCATTTCAGCTCCCTCAGTAAATGCTACACTATTTCCATCCATGGTTATTCCTTTGTGGTTTGGGTTATGTATTTACATTTTACGGAATAAATACTACAGCTTTCCCCATGACTAACACTTCTTAGTAACCAATAAGCTACTCAAATACACTATTGCCTCCTACAAGAGCCTAAACCACACTGCTCTCCGCTGGCTTTCTGTCCCCAGCTGACCACCTCCTTGCACAGAGGCATGGTTAACCAGCATCGCATAAGCAGCTTTTTGGGTCTCGGTTTAACGGGACGGCTTACGCGAGCAGGCGCTGGATGCCGTGGGACTGAATTCCTCAGTGACAAACATTTCAAACACGGCCGCTCTCTGATCCTAACAAAACCCGAGTGAGGTCTTTAGACAAAGAGAGTAACGTATCGCTGCTGCTCCCACAAAGAGGGAGCGAGTCGCTTTTCCAAATCCAGAGGTCTGTTTTAAGAGCAGCGCTATACAGGCCCTTGCGTAAACTTTGTTTATTGACTGGAGTATTTTCAATGAAAATGTTATTTAACTTTAAAAAGTTGCACAGCAGCTACTCCAAAAATTGTTTTTCCTTGTTAAGAATAACACACAGTGTGATACATTTGAAATGGCGATAGCAATATTTCACAAATTTTGATGGATTCATAGTCCAAATACCTTGCTAACAGATGTTTCTTTTAAACTCAGAGTGGTATAGGAATAACTCAGAGATATTACAGTGTCAGCACTGCCTTTTATCTGTGCGTGTCCTTTCAGTGACATCCCCGGGCTTTTCTAATGCACGGGTCAGGTCTGAGCTAAAAAAAAAAAAAAAAGCAAAATACTAAAAGAAGTCCTATCTGTGTGTGTGTGAGTTTTGGGGCAGTGCTGTAAGGAAGCCGAAGCGTGCATGCTGCTGCGGGCTTGCTGTACGCTTGGGAACAGGGGTCTGGAGGTTTGTGGGTACGTGCGGGTTTACAGTCATCGTTTCTGAGCTGGCTTTTGGTTCTGGTGAATTGATGAACGTAGGCGTTCCCACGGCCGCTCCATGACCACATCTTTTGGTCTCATAAATTAACTAATTTTTCTTTCCGTGGATGACGGTTTGCCCGACGCAAAGGGATACCCCAGCAGGGCAAAGGGACAGTATTTTAACACCCCGGTGGAGCTGTCTTTATTTATGATGGGGTTGTTCCATCCACTCTGTCTCTCCAAAGTACGTGGCATCCGTCGCTCTTCATTGGGGGGGTCTTTCCCAGGAGCTGCCTTTTCCGCACCTTGTTCGTACATCGGCCCCAGTATGCCCAGGTGATGTGTGCTAGCGGCAGACCGTTCTGTCCCCAAAGCCCGCCTGGGAGCAGCCTCAAGCCTTGGGAAGCCTGGCTCTTAGTCTCAACCCCAGAGCTGGCCCAGGGCAATGCTGGGGTTGAACCGCGGGGCAGGGAGCATCATTCCCCCGGAGACCCCTGTTTGTACCCCTCTGGAGCAGCCCGCCGTGGCCGTACGCAGGCCCTCTGCCTTGGGAAGGTGCCGGCTTCACATCTAGGTGGGGGTCCGGGAACCTGGCCCGGCGGGAACCGGGGAGAGCCTTACTCCGGCAGCGAGGGAGGGAAGGGGGAGGAGAAGGACGAGAAAATCCGGAGGGCGGGTGGGACCCCGGGGCAGGGAGCAGGGCTAATCCACGGGCCTGGCAGCCGGCTCCCAGCCCCCGGGAGCGCGTAGGGGTTTCCAGCAGCGCGGCCCCTCGGGGCCCGGCGGGCGGTGGGCGCCGGGGACGAACCAGGTCTCTGCCGCCGTCCGTGCGGCTGCTGCCCGTTCCCAAGCGCTCCCCGCCTTCTCGTCAGGGGAGAGGCGCTTCCCGAGCTTCCCTTCCCATATC
>VZSC01019413.1:179512-211665 GCA_013398225.1 Steatornis caripensis
AAAAAAAAAAAAAAATCATCAATGTATTTCAATTTTGTAAATTTTGTAAGAATCTGAACTGTGGATATAAACCAGCTGACAGTAAAAGTGATGTATGTTACAAAATATTCGTGGATGCATTAAGCAATTGACTCAGTGGAGCACGTCTAAACTTTTGCATTTAGCACAGAGTACATGAGCTGAGGATTTCCCTCCCTGTGTGTTCACATCCCTCTGTCCCACGCGGCTGCCAGCCTGCTGTATGGCCTTGTGCAATCAGAGAAGCGTTTAGCAAAATTCTCAATCCCATAAATTGTTTAAAAATAGGAAAATACAACAAAATCATCAGGGAAACCAGAATCGGGTCCCTTTCTAGTTTCCAGCTGGTAACCAGTGATGGTTTTTTCCCGCCGCTTCGATTTGCCCTAGGTTTTGCTGGCGATAATCGGAGCTCTCTTCACCGCCCTGGCGAGGAGGAGAGGGAAGCTGTGAGTTAAGCAGTGGTGTGCAGAGACCCCGGGATCCCATGCAGCATTTCTGGCCATGGTTTTGTGCATTTGTTGCAGCAGTCGTGCGGTTTAATCCTGCACTCTGGAATCAGCGTGATGACCGGTCCCGTCTGTTTGCTGAGCACTGCTTGCCATAGACNCTTTTAAAAAAAGAAAAGTTTAAAAAAAAGAGACTTCTCCCAGGTTTCCTTCCCTGCTCATCCGTGCGTCCCAGGTTGTCCTGGAGGCTGAAGGCCAGGAGGGCGTTACGAAGTGAAGCAGCATGTGCGCAAACGGCTCTTGGGTTTAGGTCATTCTCGTTTGTAGAAGTCCCCAGCTGCTCTGCTGTGTTCCTGCTGCTTTATGGATCTGTGTAGTTTGGTGCTTATTTTTTGCATTGTGTTTAAACGGTGAAATCAAAGCTTCGGCCTGGTGGAGGCAGAGGCACCTGCTTTTCCATAGGTGCTGCGAGGGGAGAGGTTGTCCTGATGTGTACGCGGCCTTTGGGAGTTTTTCCGTTGCTTTGGTTTTCCTGCTCTGGTGCCGGGCTGTGGGTTGGTGAGATCCCACATGGCGTGTTCTGTTCAGAAACTGTAGGAAGAAACCCCCCATCTTTAAAAAAAAAAAAAAATCATCAATGTATTTCAATTTTGTAAATTTTGTAAGAATCTGAACTGTGGATATAAACCAGCTGACAGTAAAAGTGATGTATGTTACAAAATATTCGTGGATGCATTAAGCAATTGACTCAGTGGAGCACGTCTAAACTTTTGCATTTAGCACAGAGTACATGAGCTGAGGATTTCCCTCCCTGTGTGTTCACATCCCTCTGTCCCACGCGGCTGCCAGCCTGCTGTATGGCCTTGTGCAATCAGAGAAGCGTTTAGCAAAATTCTCAATCCCATAAATTGTTTAAAAATAGGAAAATACAACAAAATCATCAGGGAAACCAGAATCGGGTCCCTTTCTAGTTTCCAGCTGGTAACCAGTGATGGTTTTTTCCCGCCGCTTCGATTTGCCCTAGGTTTTGCTGGCGATAATCGGAGCTCTCTTCACCGCCCTGGCGAGGAGGAGAGGGAAGCTGTGAGTTAAGCAGTGGTGTGCAGAGACCCCGGGATCCCATGCAGCATTTCTGGCCATGGTTTTGTGCATTTGTTGCAGCAGTCGTGCGGTTTAATCCTGCACTCTGGAATCAGCGTGATGACCGGTCCCGTCTGTTTGCTGAGCACTGCTTGCCATAGATTCGGCTTCTTGCTGATTTATCTGTATCAGAAACTGCCTTGCTTGTCCACGAGAAGGGCTGGAGTGGTGGTTTAGTCTCAGATATAGCCAGTGTTTAGCTTTGCTTAAAAGTATGTCAAATATATCTGCTTTATAAGTGTAGTAATTCCTCTGACCATGGAATGTAGTGTTTGCAAATCTTATTTCAGAGCAAGCTGGCACGGCAATCCCTGGAAGATCTGAGATAAGGCGTGTCAGTTTAATCCCCCTCCTACTCAGCCCAAGCTGTGAACGAAAGGGGAGCGGGTTGAAGGTGGGTGTGAAGCCACTTCCCCACCGTCTGGGTGTCCTCCTGGTGGCTGTGGCCCGCAGTCTGGCATCTCAAGACGTGTGGGCCGGATGGTAGATGCTCTGCGGCTCACTGTGATGTGACTTAAATCTTTGTGCCTACTGCAGGAAGGCTGTGACTTTTGATAACTAAAAGGTACTGCTGTACTGAAGTCTGTGCAGCTTATGGATATAGGAAATGAGGAGAATATCTCAGCGGGGTTTAGTAACCTCCTGTGGCTCCAACTGAATTGTTCACAGTGATTGCGGACAAGGTCCGCTGGATGTTGTGCAGTAAAATTATCGCTGGAGCACGAAGGGATGACGGCACAGGCTAAGGTGTGTTGGAAGACGGGGTTCCAGGCTCTGCCATGTGTCAGGAGCTCCCCCCGGAGACCTGTGGTTACCCTGATCCCATCCCTAACCCCTCCTCTCTTGGCTTGTAGGATCCCAAGGGTCTTCTGGCAGGACTTTCTTCTCCCAGGTGAAAATTTGCCCCCAAGTCAAAGCTTACAGCATCGTTTTGATAAAAGCTGCTGTCCTGGAGATGCTGTAATTGAGGAGTGCTGCTCAGACAGCCAGGCTTTGCTTGTAGCCACAGGGTTCGAGGCTTTGCAAATTAGTTTCTAAAAATGCAAATTGGTTTGGAAGAGAAGCACCGGGGTTTGCACATTGCTATTCTGGGATTAACACGCAGGCTTTGCTACGGAGCCAGCAAACGAAGACGGAGGCCCTTCTCGTTTTGACTGCAGTGCTTGGACACCTCTGGCAAACTTCTCACCTATTACAATAATGATCAGCACAGTCTAGCTGTGATGGCTTGAAAAACCGTTGAATCTTGGCATGGAGAGGTGCTTTGTTCTCTTTATTCTGGGGTTTCATGGCACGATAGCAGGTCTGGAGGTCCTCCGCTGTGCATAGTGCCTATCTGAAGTCACAGGACCTAAACAGGTATGAGGAGGTATTACTGCCTTCCTATAGATAAGGATCTTGGGCACAGAGAGATGAAGAGACTTGGGCACAGTCATATATGGAGAGCAGGTAAAGCCAGAAGAGATATCTGACCACCTCAGTCCCTGTGCTGTGATCTAGACACAATACTCTTCTCTGGTCTTGAGTCTGTCCTTGTGAAGATCCGTTACTTAACCTCAAACTAGTGGTGGATTCCTGCACAATGTAGTGAAAGAGGAGGCTACAACGTCCATGTCGTTCTCTAGGCAGGCCTGATAATGACAAGGAGTATCAGAAGTGACCCAGACACTGGGTATTTCCTTGCCTGCATGGATCCTGCTATCAAGTTTGGAAGGGTAAACCAGAATTTTTAATACGTTATTTTTCACCTGGCTTCTTAAAGAAGCACCTTAAACTTGCTCCTTATTTGACAGCAGAGCATCCACCTACACACGAGCAGTAAAGGGAAAAAATCCATCCATCAGTGCTTGCACCTCAGCAGAGCCCAAGGAGGGAGGAGGCCATGGGGAACTCTGGCTGTGCTGGATCAGCCGTGAGTCACTTATTCCACCCAGCAGATGAACACATGTGCTGGGACTTTGGTTCTGCACGGTGCATCCAAAATTTGTCCTGACTCGGAACCCCGTGCTTGTTTTCACACTGTCAGCATTTTCCATGCACTGCCTTCTGCCCATGCCTTGGTGCCATGCTTTACACGAGGACAGCTTTGCAGAGGGCATGGCCCCATCCACCCCTTGTGTCCTCCCAGGACTCCGGCTTGGCTTTGTGAAGAGCTGCTCTGAGCCTGTTTGCTGAGCGATGGAAGCAGAGTCAAGCGGAGAGCCCCCGGCATCCATGTCCACCAGAGACATCATCCCCAGCCCCGGAGGTGTGCTTGGAGGGCAGACCACAAGGGCTGCCTGGACTTTCCGCACAACCGAAAGCCATCACCAGTAGGACTTCAGCCTAGAAAGGACCTGTGATGAGCTGCCTCTTCTGTAACACCAGGGAGCCAAGGAAAGCTGTATCCAAACCCATCACTACACTTTGGATCTGTTCATACACTACAGACGTGGCTGCATCTCAACACGCTCGTCTGCCTTTTGTACTCTGTAGCTGGCTGGTTGTATTTACGTCGCCGGCATTTCTTCCAGTCTTCATTCAGGTGCTGGCACGCGATTTGTTTATAAATGCAGATTTTTCCTTTCCACTCTTGGTCTGATTCCCCCTTTTTCTGGCGATCGCAGATGTGCAGATCCAGGGGGACCATATGGTTCCCAGAGGAGAAGCTGACTCCCAGCTCTCCCAGACTATGGATGGAAAAAGTTGATGTTACTCTACATTCACCAAAAAAAAAAAAAGTGTACTAATTCTCTCCAAAGGTCCACCTAGTGCTGTAGAAGGCAAGAACATAGCAAGCCTATAACAATGTTTTTCTGGAGTACCCACCAACCTCCAGCCATTTACAGGTCAGATCTTCCAGAGGCAAAATTAGGGACGTTGTATTTAATAGGCCAAGGTGAAATTTACTTCCAGAAATGTATAGAATTACTTTATAAACCTTATATTTTTTTTCAGATCAGCATTATCCTGTGCCAGTGATTTCTGCAGTTTGCCTGTCCACTCCTTTTGAAATGTTTCCTTTTATTTGGTTTGAAACCATCATCTCAAAGTTTGTAGTCATGCCCCAGAGTTCTTGTATTTTTGGACACAGTGAACCCCTGCTTCCTATTTTGTCCTCTGCTGTGCCCGCACCTGGCTGGAGACCTATAGGTCTTTGCTTCAGTGGAAGTTGGTCCTTGCTGGTGCTTGCTCTTCTTGGTGCTGTTTCCAGCAGTGCCGTCTCCAGCAGTTTGGGCAATAGCGTTGGAGGATGGAGACCACTCATAAGATCCCGTAGCAAGTTAATAAGCTTGCTGAAATTGGAAAAATGTATTTGTAAAGCATGCATCTGGGCCTACAAAAAATAATGCATCACTTGACATCTTAAATTTTGCGAAGGGCCTGGCTGACTGACGGCAGCTCCGTTGCATACAGCTGCATGCGCCTACAGCCTGGGGCTACTTTGCAGCATTGCAGAGCTTTGCAACCCCTTTCTTCTTCAAGGAGATGCGCGGCTTGGACCTGTGTTCCTCCAGTCCCCTGAGCAGGGTGGGCAGCTGCCTCCCAGCTCTGTCCCCAGCCGGTTTGGGGCTGGACGGGGGGCCTATGCGCTCTTCTCTCCAGCCAGGCTCAGCTTTCATGCTGATCAAATGTGGAGGTGATGCTGTTGAGCGGGTTCCGCCTGGAGCAGGACTTTCCGCGCCGCCCTCAGAGAATTGCCTTTGTGTCGCATTTATGGCAGGGATTTTAAATCCTGCGTGTTTTCGTTCTGCCCTTTCCTGATTAGATAATCTCACACCTCGTGAATGTGTTTTTGGTAACATGAATTACTCCCCTTGCTCTTGAATGGAGGCTTCTTGTCGCTGAAAACTGAAGGCTCAGCTCGCTCTGGAGTCCCACAGGCAAAGAGCAAGTGCTTTTCCAAGCAATCCACCTGTCCCTCACCTGTTCCTCCAGTAATATGAGATTATATGTTATGAAGTAATCGCCTGAAACAGGCTGTGCTGTTTTACATCTTAGATCGTATGAAGACGGTAGGCATTTTGCATTGCTTTTATTGGCTCTCCTCGTTTTGTCTGTGCTGTAAGGCACACCTGGTATTTAGTACCGAAATCAGTGAAATCCTTCATGCCAAGATTAGCTAAGACACGGTAAATTGATTACACACCTCGCTGGGGGAGCCCCTGGACAGGACGGGTGCGTACGAGAGCGCTCACGAGGGATTGCTGCTCCTGCTCGCCCGGCTTGGGCCAGCTCCCACCCGGAGACACGCTGGGTGCATCGCTTCTAATAGTGAATTAAATAAATAGAAGCAAACGCTCTGCTTGAATGCCACACTAAGCAGTTATCTCTGAAGGAGAAGGTCTGGGGAGCTCCATGAAGAGCCACCCGTCTATTTTCTTCCCTGCCTTTTGGAGTTTATCTCTTAAACCTCCTTCCATCCTGAGTATGCAGGGGCCTGTGAGTGCAATCCTGTGTGTGCTTATAATAGGTTGCCCAAGCATCAAGTGCTTCTGCGTGGTGCAGAGAGCTCTTCCTGCTGGTCAGTGACGTGACAGAGCTGGAGCTGGAGCTGGGCAGAAGCTTGTCCCTTTGCTGAGGGTGTCCTCACAGCCACTGGGTCCTGCACAGCGTGTCCGAGGCAGCCGTGCAGCACCCACAAGCCACAACGCCATCGCCCGCTGCAGCTTTGAGCTTGACTGCACTGGTGGACCTGTTGCTTTCAGTCCGAGGGACATGTGAAGAGGGTCTGCAGCTGTCCTGATGAGCTAAGGAGTAAGCAAAGGTAAAATGCCTCTCAGGGCTGTCAAAAGCTCTTTGGGGGGTAGGGGGTGAATGGCTGAAGCTGCAGGCTGGGAGTGGGGCTGGTGGAAGCACCACAGCCCTGTTGATGTTGCGCTGGCTACTCATGTGGTCGGGCTCTGGGGGCTGTGCCCTGGTCCTGCCGTGGGGGCAGCCCATGCTGCTGGGTTGATGCTGGAGGAGATTTTCTTGCTGTTGGCTTACATCAAAAAAGAAAAATGGGGCTCTAGGACATGCCCTTATTCCTGCTTCAATTCTCATGTACCCAACAGCCAACCTGAGCGGCATTTGCCTGCAGTGGTGAGATGGGGCTTGGTCCCTGCTTGGGCATCTGAGTGAAAGATCTCCAACCCACCATGACATGTTGCTCCTGCTCTTCATCACAGAAACCCTTAACCAAGGGCCTTCAGGTCATGAACGGGTCTGGAAGAGCCCCTGAGCAAGACTTCTTGTGAAACACATTGGTCCTTCCCACTTCTGGACTTGAGGGGTCAGGAACAGGTATTTCTTGGTGTCACTTGAATAGACTTCACATATACAGCTTGAGGAGTTGCTATTTATTTTGGTGCTTAAAAGTATTAAAAATAATCACCGCAGTGTTCCTTGAAAGGCAGTTTGTGGAGTTGGACAGTTTCCCAGTGAGAGGCAGTTCCCAAGGATCGTTTGCAAAGATAATATTTTTAATTTGATTAACCAATGGTAGCATTGAAAGAGACCAACAGGTTGCTCAGTAGCGGGATGCAATTTGGGAGCAAAATTTAATGGTACAAGCGACAAAGCGTAGTGAGAAGGGTTGCACGGTGAGCTGAGCAGCTGTTTTCTTGGACGTGGCAGAAAACAAAGACCCGGGGTCTTGGCTGATCGGAAAACAACTCAGAAAACAGAGCCCAAGTGACAGAACCTGGAATGGATGAAGTGAGGCTTTTCCCCTAGAACTGCCAAAGGCAGGGCTAAAATACTGAGTGGGTTTCTGATCCCTGCATTCATGATAAGCTGTTTCAGACCTTACTGGGTGGCTGTGAGGATCAAATGGTCTTAGACAAGAGCCTGGTCTTGTTCTGCCAGGAAAACTGGAGGCTGGAAGGGCATTGTGTCTGTCTCTCTCAGTAAACCCCAGTAAGTGGGAAAGGCCGCTTTTCCCTTGAGTAGGGGCATTTGGGAAACCAGGAAAAAAATGCAGAAGTGAGATCCCAGATGGGCCATTTCAACGGGACTACCAAGGTCAAAAGATCTGTCCTTGTTTGGAGGTGACTCCTCTTTACCAATGGCAAAGTAAAATGTAGTCCTCAGGACAGCAGGGAGCAGCTCTCCTCTCCTGGGGGTCTCTGCAGCTCGGGGCGCGGGATGTCAGGTGAACATCTTGCGACAACCCAAAATCACTAAGGGAGGACCTACAGTCCCCGTGGATGTCACCAGCTGTGGTCAAAAGAAGAACAGCCATGCTCCTTCTGCCAGAGCAGGAGAGCAGGAGTGACCTCAGGCAAAATCATTTCTCAACGGCAGACTGGGAATATGAATGCTCTTTCCGGGATCGACGGCTAGCAGAGGGGACGTGGGAAGGGGCAGTTGCTGTCCCTAACCAGACAAAGAGAATTGGAGGCGGCTGATGGAGGGAGAAAGAAGGTGGGGGGCCCTGAGTGACTCCCTTGGGTGTCACTTGGGTGGAAATAGCTAGCATGATATGGCATGCTTCACAAATTGCTTTTGCTGTAGCTTGAATAATGGCTTATAGTAACGACATGGCTTGTGTGGCCTTGGGGTAGCACGGCTGCTGGCTGGGGAGAGGAGGGCTGGATTGTCTTTCCAACTCTGTCTGTGTGGTCCAGAGTGGGTCAGTAAATGGCCTCATGCCTCAGTTTCCCCCTTTTGGAGGCCAGGAATGTAATCATCCTGCTGACAGTAATGGCGATAAATAATATCTCACAAGCACCCGCTATTTAAAAAATATTTTATTGCTTCCCGTTAAGCTGATGACTGTTAATGAAGACAATCAAATTCGCTGCTCTGTTACCATTAGACAAATATGTGCTACATCTCCGTCCGAAAACCCCGTTGTAAATAACTGTGGAGGAGTGGAATAAACATCGTCCTTCCCAGGGCAGGGCTGAGCCGCAGGAATGAGCAAACACAGGTGTGGAAGATTTATAAGCTTTAAAGAAGATTGGGGCTATTTGGGAATCAAATCTGGTTTTGGTTAGGAGCATCTTCTGTGAAAAAGAATCCCAAACCACCAACGAAAGACCCCACAGATGGGGTGGTGACGGCTGCCTGCAGCTGCAGGCTGGCCGTGACGGCTGGGGCTGGGGCGGTGGCAGCATCCCAACATCCTGGTGTCAGCCGGGGTGCAATGGTCCTGACGTTGTTGCCACATCCCATCGTTTTGCCACTTGGCATCCCTGGACCCCTGCTCCTTCTGAAGCCCTGTGTGAAAAACCCTCCCGCGCCGGGTCAGCTCCTCTTGGGTTGGCGTCGTTCAGCGTGTAATTGGGGCTAAGCTGCTTACTTTATGTGGCAGGCTTTCCTTTCTGTCTTTCCCCTTTCCCTTTTGAAGGTGAAGGTTTTATGTGACTGAAATGTGTTAACGCTCCCATAAAAGTAAATGAAACAAAAGCAGACGTTTTCTTTTTTTGGGCGCATATGTGATTGGTTTGGGCCTGATCCAGGGGCTGGGAGAGTGATGATTCGTGATGCTGAAGAGAAAGGCTAGAAAGTGTTTTCTGTAGCAAAGTCGTTGGCGGAGCAAAATCCAGAAGTGCCAACTGTGTACCTGTGCTTTGAGGACCGGTTCCTCCCCTCCCTGCTCTTGCAGCCTTGCTGTTATGCTCCAGCAGGAGGGTTGTCTCCGCTAATTTTTCCAAAAGACCCTTGATACCAAGCTCAGCCCATCCGGCAATTAAGGCTGCCCAAATAAGATTGCAGGACAGAGAGTTTTTACATCCAAGGAGGGGTCCCTGATGCGGTGGCTGCAGAGACGGGACAGTTTGCCCAGCGCCTGCTCTGCCGGGCTGTGTTTGTCCCTGTTGCTTTACGACGCAGAGGCCAACAGGATGTTTTGCACCGAGCCCATGGCCTCCTGCACACATCCGCTGCTGTTGGTTTCTTATCTTGTTCTGAACAACTCGTTTCAGACTCAGCAAAACCAGCAGCAGAGATGGAGTATTTCCTGACCTTATTCATACACGATGACATGAGACTCTTCCCTTTGCCCCCTGGAAAAGGCATGGCCAGGCAAAGCAGTGCAGGAATCTGCCACAAAAACACTCCCAAATCTTATCCCGTCCCCGTCTGGAGGAGCCATTGTTTGGTGGACAAGTTGGCCGTGAAAGACTGGTGGGAATTCATCGTGCCACATGTTCCCTGAGGCTAGGTGGTGGCAGGACCACTTTCCCCACCTGCTGGGAATTTATGGTAAGAAACATCTCCAAATGATGGGGCTTCTGCCAGGCTTCAGAGTCCACCATCCCTGTGGCATGTGCAGAAGAGGAAGGCCAAGGAGAGGATGTCCCACAGAGGTGCTGGTGCACGGGACTCCAGGGAGCCAGACAGCTACAGCAGCACTCAGCTGGACCGTACTCTGTGCCTGTGGGCCTGGGCTGAGCAGAGAACCAAATGCCCTTTGTACAACCAAAACGATGATTGTTTGCTCATTATTTCTCCAAGCTGGTATGAAGCCAAGATTTATGCTGAGGTGGGGCAGCATTACCTTCTGGTGGTTCCTCGTTGCTGCTCTGGATGGCCTTTGGGATAGAATAGAATGAAATAGAGTAATTTTGGTTGGAAGGGACCTGCAATGATCATCTGGTCCAACTGCCTGACCACTTCAGGGCTGACCAAAAGTTAAAGAATGTTATTAAGGGCATTGTCCAAATGCTTCTTAAACATTGACAGGCTTGGAGATGTATTCCCATCTCCGTGAGGAGCAGAGTGAGCTCTTTGCAACCCCCAAACTCTTGGGGAGATTGGTGGTCAGAGCACAGGCGGGATTTCCTCAGCCTGTGGTGTTGTTTTGGAGACCGCAGTTAGGGCTTGAGGCACCATCCCATGGAGTGAATGTGACACATATGTGCCTGGCGTGCCCTCTAGTATCTGCCATGCTCTTCTGAAACATGCAAAAACCATGATAGTAAACCCCCGATTTGCATGAAAAACCTTTTCCTTGCACTGAACTAATGCAAAGCCCCAGTGTCCCAACAGCAGATGGCTTAACTGCTTTCTCAAAGGTGGGTTATTGAGACACCTGTCTCACAGGCTCTGCCATCCTGGTCTTCACAAATCCACTCCAAAGGAGGAAACTCATTTGCAGATACCCCAAATCTGGGACCTATGATGGCAGAGTAGTGGCCTTGGCCTTTGTTGAGGAACTGTCCCACTCAGACCTTCTGCGTCAATGTGCGTGCGCTGGGAGTCCTGTCTCCAGGACTCTGTGTATGAAACGTGTCCCTTGATATTTCAGCCTCCAAAATACCTGCCCTCCTGACAAGGGAAATGTTACCTCATGAGCAAGAAAGAAATGAACGGCCTTGTGTCAACACAATCGCACAAAGCTCCAGTGATATCCAAGGCACCAAGCCAAGCTGCCCAGTTTGCATCCTGGAGGTGGACACCTCTCCAAAAGCATCTGCAAGGGTCTCCACCCACAGCTCCTGCACCTGCAGATAAAAAGGACATGTCATCTCAGAGTTGGAACAGCTTTGAAAATCCCCACTGTGGCTTCTGGGATCACATAACATTTTGGCTTAGGTGACCCAAGGAGAGTATGGCTGGGTGGGAGGAGATGTGGAGTTGCCCGGGCCAGCGGTGGGGCTGCTCTCCGTGGTGCACACCTGCACGTCTTGGCAAAATGGGCCCTGCGGCCTGGCGGAACTTTCTGCTGAATATTTTGGCTGGATCTGTGAACTTGTGCGGCTTTTGTGGCATGGAAACTGCCTATAATTTATGCTGAATACAGCCCCATATATTATGTTGACAGTTCCAGAACATTATAAGATCATTTAGTCCTTTCTCACTAAAACCAATTTCAAACCACAGGGTAATTGTTTAATGATCAGTAGACGAGCCTCACATTAAGCCCACAATTAAGAAAAAAAATCTGAAAAACAGCACGCAACACCCCTCTCCTCCACTCCCAGTCTCCAGCAACCTAAAGCCCAAGACCTGTCTCACCTGCTATTGCACCCAATAGCTTGAATTTGCAAATGCAGTAATGTCTCATGGGGAAACATCAGCATGAGGTCCCAACATCCCAATGCAGGATGAGTGTGTGTCCAAGACTGCCTAGCCTGCGATAAGCTTAGGTGCAAGTTGAGAAAGATGCATTTAGAAATGGTATTTAGAAGGAGCGAAAAGTCTGGATGGATTTAGCTAGCTCATTCCCTCCGTTCACCCTGTCCTGGAGGAATATCTGTATGGCATTTACTCCATCCCTGTGTCCAAAAGTGCTCTTAAATGTCCATGAATCCAGAGGAAAAAAACTTGTTAACATAGCACCTGCCTAGGGATGCCCGAGGAAGCCAGCAGGGATCCAGCTTTTTCTCTTTCTGAAACCTCTTAAATACATTTGGGGAGATGACATTTTTTTCCCAACGGAAAAAGATCCAGTGCTTTAGTGGTGTAAAACCAGTGTAACACTACTGGAACCCATGGCACTGCAGTGATTTATGTCTGCTGAGGAAATGGTTCAAAATCCTTCCTTTGAATAAAGACCTCGTTGATATATAGAATAAAACTCATCGCATGCAGATCCTCCTGGGGTTTCCGTCCTCCAACATGCAGTGGATTGGAACATCTTAGCAGAGAAATCAGGCAGTTTCCTAAGCAAATGTCTCATGCATCCAAAGAAGAAGAAGTCCCGGGTATGTGGATGTCCCACAGGGATTTCATGGCTATCCATCTATTTGGCTTTGCACTACTTTGGAGCTTCTCCTTGCAAGATCTCTGGATCTCCCTGGAGGGCTGAGCTGTGCCCAAGCTCTGAGCATCCTGACGGGTATCACCTCCCATCCCGTGGCTCAGCCCTGCCGGCCTGCCTGTGCTTTGTTTTCTTGCCCTTCTCAAAAACCAGCTGCAGGTTGTGCTTTTCCTCCATCAACATCACTGCTTTTATCTGGTAGCAGCGATCCCCACCACGCAGGATTTATTTACATTGAAGGGTAAGTGGGAGGATGTAATTGGGATGGGATTTGAAGAGGTCAGAAGGAGCCTGTGCAGGAAAACTGAAAATGAGGGAGGGCTGGAAGTTTGCTGAAGTCGTTACGCACAGATCGTTCCAGCTTCCACTCAGTGCCATTAGCTGGGGGTAAACGTGCAGTCCAGGGACGTATGTGTATACATTAATGGGGGTTTTTAAACAGACGATCAGTAATGAGCTGTTAATGTTTTCCAAGCGGTCTTTCAACCCCATGCTCTGATTTCCTTTGGCTGTGCAGCACGCTCGAGGATTTCGGATCTCTCGGTCCCCGCGCAAGACTGCAGGTCCCTCTCCATGCACCAGGTCTCTCAGGAGCCCACGAGAGGGGCAGGGGAAGCCCTTCCAGCTGGGGAGGGGGACGGCAGCCCCCGGCTGCACGTGCAGCACGTGGGTTTGCTGTGCAGTGGGTTGCTGTGCCCGGTGTGAGTGTGGCCGGGAGGAAGGTGTAGGATGAAAATTCGAGGATTTGTCTTAACAGGAAACCCGGTGAAATCACGAGCTGAAAGCTCACGGCTTGCGGCCTCAGACACACTCAGGAAAAAAAAGAGCTAAGTCACTACACCCCCTTTCCTCCCACCCCCGACTCATCTCTGGGGTACCCTTGGGAGGTCACTTGAAGAATCGCACCAGTGATGGAAGCAGTAATTGAGGAAACTGATGCAAACGTGATCTCCCAAAAGGTTGTGTGGGAAGCAAATCTGGGAAGGATGCTCACATAAGTGGAATTTTTTCTTTTGTGCCTTTCTTGAGCAACATCATCAGACCTAAGGGCTTCCTGTTTATTTATTCAGTCGTCACTGCTGTATTACACACTTAGGAAATCACAAAAAGTATCTTCAGAGGACAGGTGAGGTGGAAATAAAGGCTGCTATTTAGGCTGTGGCATAGCGACGGTGCTGAGTGTTTTATGAGTGTTTTCACGCATCAGCAAAGTGAGCATAAACACATCCTGCAAACATCTGCCTAGGAAGATACTTCAGCTGGGCTGAACAGTACCGACAATAACAACGCAGCTCTGGTGTGACATAAAGCAGCCCCAAAGCTGGTCTTCTCTGAGCCAGGTAGCGGAGAGGCCCCTGCGCTGGGCTCTGGGATGAGCCATGGCAGAAGGCAGATGTAGAGATGGCTTTATACCGCCCCGTGGGCTGCGTTTCACTGGTGTGAAACGGCTGTAGTAAAGCTTGGGAGCTGGAGTGGACGGTGCTGCTCAAAAACCGACTAGACAGCAACATGTCATCAGCATCTGTTCCCTCTGGGGAGGTTTACATCTAACTGTTCTCCCAAACCAGCCCACCACGCAGCCTCCTCTTACAGCAAAAATGTGCTCAGATGACTTAACGTAATGACTTAGTTAAATTGAACGGTTTCCAGTAGCTCAGTAATATGTTTGGAGAAGGAAGAGCTTTCAAAAGGAAGCTGTTTGCCCATCTAACCCAAACAGCTTTCCATTGCTGATGGGGAGAGAGGAAAGTCTGAGTGCCTCATGCAGTGAGTACAGGGTACCCATGACTTCATTCCTATAGCGCTTGGCAGGAGAAACACGCATCAGGCAGCGAAATCCGGTAAATTGGCTCTTCCCTAGCTATGGGACAACCAGCAGTGGGAATCTGCGGTGAGTCAAGATACACTTGCAGTAAGATGGCTTGCGAAGAGCCTGCTGAGTGGCTGTGCTTACCTGGCTGCCACCCAGCGATGCCAACGGGGCTGGGCTCCCAGTATATGGGATTTCTTCCCTTAGGACTAGCTGGATTCTCCCATCAAGTGAAGCTTGACAGGACAAAGGGTAATGGTTTTGAACTGAAAGAGGGTAGACTCAGACTAGATATACAGAAGAAATTTTTTACGTTAAGAGTGGTAAAACACTGGCACAGATTGCCCAGAAAGGTGGTCAATGCCCCATCTCTGGAAACATTCAAAGTCAGGTTGGACGAGGCTCTGAGCAGCCTGACCTGGCTGAAGATGTCCCTGCTAATTGCAGGGAGGTTGGACTGGATGGCCTTGGAAGGGCCCTTCCCACCCAAACCATTCTATGATTCTATGGTTTATTTGAGGAAACAAGGAATAGATGTGCTGGTTCAGTATCCTGGGGCTGGGAAGGGCGAAATCCTTTAGGATCTAAAAATATGTAACTACAAATGCTGCTTCAGTCGCACGTAACTGCTGTGAGCTCCATGGGGCTGTGGACAAGGATGTTGTTTCACCTTTGCTGCCGTGGGGCCCACATCACAGTTTAACAGATTCACTTGCAATTTCTGTAACTGGGATATTCTCTGGCAAAAGGTGAAATATGTTCAAAGAAAAACGGTGAAGAAAGTATTGCTTTGTCTTCTGAAATTCCAGACAGCCTGAATTGTTTCACTGCAAAATTAAAAATTTTAGTTTAATTTAAAGGTAAGGATTCTCATATGGAACTTTCCCCATCCTTTTCACTCTACCTTTTTTGTGATATTTAGACTTTTCAGAATTTCAACCAAATATCTAAACAGGTGGCGTGACATTGGAGTTCTCCAGCAGACTGCAATTTTGGCTTCTGTTCAACCCCTCCTGATGCTTTGAGCCTCTTAAAAAACTCAGCAAGTGTGATAGTGCTGTGACAACACTCCAGGTAAAACCAGACATATCAGTTCCTCCTGTTGGCATTTCCTTCACATCAAAGCTTCAAGACTACTTAATACACAAGCAAGCGCAAGCACACATTTTTTTTAATCTTTTTTTCTCTCCTTTGTCTTGCAACAGGATCTGCCTAATGAGAATCGCCCTGATTAATTATAGTAATAAATAACAATAACAGTAATAAAACTAAAAAACCAAACTGGTGCATAAAGAACCAGTTATTTTTATTTCTGGCCTAGGTCTCGTCTAAAGTATTTGGTTCTGTTTTGTAATGGTGAGGTGTTTTAACTAAGCGCAGACACTTGTGCATGGTGCACCTCATCCCAGCCATTCCCCTGCAGGGAACCACTGCGGGGTGACCGGGCGCTCCTGGACAGTCATGCTGGATCACCCCACCTCCCTCTTTCCTGATGGGATGAAGCGCTCTCAGGCTTAGCGTTGTTTGCCCAGGTACAGGGTGCTTCGGACAGCAGAGGTGAGATGCCGTCCACCCCCTTTTCATGCTAAGTGTAGCCTTACACCAGCCCTTTTTGTCCCCAGGATGGCTGGCAGAGCCGATGCCGTGCTCCCAACATGCTGGACCTGGGCACTTTGGAAAGCCTAAACTGCACGCACGTTTTTGGACTCGATGATCTTGAGAGTCTTTTCGAACCTAAATGATTCTATGATTCAGCAGCTTTCTCCTTCCTGCAGCTTGCTCATGCACACATGAAGCCGCTCGTGACTAGGACGCAGCAGATGTGCAGCCAGCAACGACGGGCAGTCTCTGCTGGGAAATGTTCACAGCCTGAGCTGGAGTTTGGTGCCGCATCCAAACCCGCTGAGCTCAGGGAGAGCTTCTCCCCAGACTTGCACGGCTGTCCTGTCTGGCTCTGTGCGAATGATGAGAAAATCTGTTGGCCAAGTGCCCGGTACTGACCCTTCCCGCACCCCAGCCCCAGCATCTCCCCGTTTAAAATGTTGGAGGACCACCTTGTCGCTAACAGGAACTGAAATCCCGGAGTGCCCCAGGCACAGCTTCATGGGAGAAATGCTGTTGACTGGCACATCACGGTTGTCATTTCGCAGGCTTGATTTGTTGGAAAGAAAAAGGAAAAAAAAAAGAAAAATCCCATCATGACACCACGCTGCAGCGGTTGTTTTATCTCATGGGGAGGTTGAATGAGGCCTCGTAATTGCCGGAAGATTTATGAGACTGGAATTATGCTTGGCTGTTGCTGGCTAATGTATCCGCGGTGTGGATGTTGTGAAAGCACCTTATGAGACAACTTGTAAGGAAACTTCAGAAGGTTTGTGATCTCTGGAGGCAAACTGAAAAAAAACCCCACACCACGCAGTAGGTTGATTTGTACGTGGTGTTGACAGGGAGCCATTGTCCCCCATGGCCAAAACAAAACCTCTGGAGCTGACGTACTTTTGCTGCATCAGATAAACAGCGGTAGGGTTAGTGTTCGTGTTTCAGGCTGCCTGTAATTCTCCAGGGCTTTTGTGTGCCAGGGGATTGTGCGCGAGTTATTCACAAACCTCTTTCAGAGCAGCAAGTGTTGGAATAGCCATGTGGTTTTCTTCGTTCGACGTGTTCTCCCCATGAGCGTTACCTGGCTCCTTTGGGAAGGGCTGGCGTTTGGGGTCCAGATTCTTCCCCAGGGGAACAGAGCCATACCAGTGCCTCGGAAGGTTTTGTGGGACCCACCTGGTTTGGAAAACGCATCTTTGCCCTGGTGCCATCAGGTTAACTTCGCTGCAAGGCTGCAGCCCACTTTGCATGAATCCCTTAGCTTAGCTGCTATCACATTGACATTTGATGTATTTACCCTACCACCCTATCAAGTTCTGACAATGTACTTTAAGATTTCAGTGCCAAAAGCATCCCTGTGAGAGAATGAATGCTGTTTTGTGCCCTCACCCATTTGCTTTAACCGCAGCACATATTTAACCGGCTTGACCTGATCACAAGCCTACGGCACTCACTAGATTTAAGAATTGTATCTTCTTATTATTTGTCTTTTGCGCTTTTCCAAAACCCACTTTCCAAGCTTCCTCGCAGCTTTGTGCAGCTCCCCCTACGAACCAACAGAGGCAACGCCACCCACCCCACGCTGTGCACAGAGTGGGGTTGCTCATTGCGCCTTGCAGACCTTGCCTTGATTCTTTGGTGACCTCTTACACTGCATCTGACGGCTGTCTTTGATTTTGTGCCTCACAAGGTTAGAGAGTGCTTCTCCATGGTAGATTTGCAACGAGGTGAAAACAATGGCTTATAGGTATTCGAGTAAGTATTTCTGAAACAGAGAGTGACAGTGTTTGAGCGGGGCGTGGGGAGGAAATCGAGCACGAGGGTGCGAAGCTGCAAGAACAGGCTAAATGTAAGTTCAGGTAGAAACCTCATCATCACCTGTAAGGCAGCTCAGCGCTCTGCTCACTCCTGCCTGAAGTAACCGGTGTGTCTGGAGACCATTGCATGAGCCTGGCCAGTTATGTATTCATATATGTGTTTGGGCAATAGCTGTGTCATAAATCCATTGTAACGCCAAACCCTTTCTAAAGCATTTAGATCTCTAAGAGCTCTCTGTTTGCAGGCATGAGGCACCCCTCTATCACTCGTCGCTATTCTCCTGCGTGGTTGAGGATGACCGTTGCCCAGCGTTTGTCAGACGAGCTGTTCCCAGGAGAGACAGCGCCACGTGTACGTCTTGCCGGAGGGCAATGGCGATTTCGGTTCCCAGTTGCCTTCTCTACCCCTGAACAGCCACAGATCTTGCGATGTGCTCCCCGCAAAGGGTTACGCGGGTTGGTGTTGGTGTGGCAGCAGCCGGGTCTGCCCTGCGGACCTGCTCGCGGGAGTTGCGCCCCTGAAGCATCCATCCACCCGTGGCACGTCGGGTGGTCGGGGCTGCGGTTTGGTGACTCTGCCATTGTAACGAGGACCCGGATGAAGCAAAAGCAAAGCTGAAAAAAGGTAAGTGTCTGCAACACTGTGAGGAATATGCTGTGTTTGATGTAGTTTTATAAATGCGGCAAAGGACTGTAGGATGCTTTGGACCACAGCCCTTTGCAGCCTCTGTAATCTTGCTTGCAGCTAACTGAGAGTCAGCGATAATATTTTCACATCATGTAGACGAGCTGTTCCCAGGAGAGGCAGCGCCAAGTGTGCGTCTTGCCAGAGGGCAATGACATTTCGGTTCCCAGTTGCCTTCTCTACCCCCAAACACCCACAGACCTTCCCAGCCATCACCCTCCCGTTCCCAAATTCTTGATAAACAGACTCTTCAAGCCAAGTAGTTCCCAAGCACCCCTCTGCAAGCCAAGGCAATTACATGTGTAGATACTAACACAGTGTGTGCCAGGTTTGGCACCTCTGACAAATCCAGAGGTGCAGGATTTTTTTCCCTTTCGTTTTTTTCCTGGTCTTTAAAGGCTTTAACTGCAGACATTTCAGCACGTTGGCTTCGGTTTTGTCTTTACTCTGCATTCATAACGAGCTTCAGCAAGTGGGGAAGTGTCTTTCTCCAAGGAAGAGAACTGGTTTCTGGTTTTGCTGGTTACCTCATGACTTCACACCTTGTTTGCGAGATGCGTCTGGAGGCGTTTGGTTTAGGGCTGGGTGAGGATGTTAGACATGCTTGAAATACGTATTTGAGTGGATGCATAGCCTGGAGGAGAGGATGAGATAAGTTATATGGTTTTGCATAATACAGGTGAAATCTTTGTTGCCTGGAAGATGGGAATATCGCTGAGAACATGGGGAGATAGAGAGCGACAAAACCTTAAAGCTGATCCCTTTGTATTTGTATCTTATGAACTTTGAATTGAACTTCTGCACCGGATCTGATCTGGATGAAATATCATATCTGGGGCTGATCCTTATCTCTTAAACCTTTCCTTTGTTTCTTTGATTCTTTGGGCTTTACCCTCTTGTTTTATTGTGAGTGGCCCAAAGCTTTGATCTCGCAGTGAGCCCCGGCGGGCAGCACAAACCTTTGCTTTGGTGCGAGACACACAGAGGGACACTGGGATACTCAGACAGGCTAAACAGACAAGAGGTTACTTCTTCTGCAGCAAAGTCCGAAGGCAAACGGGGTAACTTCAGAAATTATTGTCTCCCCTTACATGATGGGAAACTGGAAATTCACACGGGTATTTCCACAGTAAGGAAATGCACCTGTGGGAACTCAGTTGTTGTATATCTGTTTCCAATTTTATTTACAATCCCTTTTATTTTTTTAAAGAGTCTGAGCAATTGAAGCTTACCTATCCTTTAATATAAAATAATTGAAACCAAAGCTCTTAAATGCTTTATAATGTCTTTTTCTCTGCTTTTTACAGTCACGAGCAGAGATTTTATTATTCCAAAGTATCTAGGTTGCTAAGCTTGAATTATATTTTACCTTTTTGGGAAATTCCTCTCCTAGAAATGAACAGCTGGTCTTAATCTGATCTGATGATACCTGCTGATCTATACAGTAAGAGCAAAGTGAGGCCAACCGTGTGGGAAATCATCAGAGGCTTCTCTGCAAATATTCATTCATTGTTTCGGACTTCTTTTTTTTAAAGTAATGATGTAGAGACACACTTCAGATTTACTCCCCACGTTTTCCATTAGCGGTAATTTGAAACTTTGAAAAATGTACAGTAACTTGCCTAGGTCAGCTGAGTATCAGCATGTAGCTTTTCATTCACATTTTTCATTTAATCCGGTGGCTTTGAATTCCTTGCCTTGTAAGTTCCTATATATGAAGATCAGCAACTGCTTCTGGCTATGTAGAGTTACATGCTTTTAGATGAAATTTAATCCCTTGTAAAAGGTTTTGTTTGCGGCGATCTTTCCTGTTTGCTGCAATGGGCTGCCTGGCTGAGAGTGGATGACACAGGTGAAGACATCAGTGGACAATAGGCAAAAAGATTTAAAATAATCGCAGCCTGCATTTCGGATCAAATCTTTATCAGAGGTTTTGGTGATCTGGCAGCTTAGAGACTTCTGCCTTTGATTCCAGGAAAGCAGCACAGCAAAATGAAAGCCTGCAAAACCTACTGAGAATAAATTGGATGCGTACACACCGTCTGTGTTTTGACAGGGTTTGAAGTGGGAAGTCTTGGCTTTGGAAGGGTTTGGTGTGTGATCCAAGCGCTCCCCATCCCACGGTCCGGCTGGGACTTCTGCCTTCAGAGCAGGATGGAGACCTTCCCCCGGACTTTGCCCTACGAGAGCTCTCCTGGGAGGGAAGAGTCGGGGCTCACCTCCGGCACAGGGGCAGCCAAAATGGGAGTTTCTTCTCCGAGCAGTTGGTGATTTACACGTTTTGGAATGCAAAACTCTCCAGTGGGCTCTGGGGCTGAAGGGGATATCACTTCAGTACCTTTTTGCCAGTGCCTCCTCAGAAAAGCAACGCAGAGGCACAGATTGAAAAGCCTTGCTTAGTGCAAGTGACATTTTTCATTCAACCTGGGAATTTGTGACAGTCAAAAAAAGAAAATAATTCTCTGCTTCTTCCAAACTCCACACCCATCCATGCCATTCTAGTCTACCACAAAAATTAACCCTGCAAAAAGCCAGCTGCTTTCCTTGTCCCATGGGCTGTGCCTCCTACCCTGCCTCAACCACCCCAGGTATCAGCCCTGAAATCAGATAGCAGGATCCTGCATGGGGACCAGACAGAAGATCCCACCCGGGACCAAGAAGCACCCATGCGACATGCCGGGAGAGCAGACATGGGGAAAATATATTTGGAAGTGAAGGGCTCATAGATTCAGAGCAGGGCTATGAATCGTGTTTGCATGTGAGTATCATTGGGACATGTTGAGTCCTCCGGTGGAGGAGAAGGGGAAAAAAAAGCCAGATGACTTGGGTGAGAAATTACTTTGGTTAAATCGCAAATCTTGCAATGAATGCTGGCTGCCAGGGAATGGCAGTCCCCTGGCTGGGATGTGCATACAGCCTTTACGAAAAAGAATTGGTACCAACCACTGTTTTCGGGCAATTTCAGAAAAAGAAGTTCATTTAGTGGCTGAGCTGCTCACTGCAAGTTGCTTGCCCAGCTCTAGCAGAGTTAAAAGGTTGGCTGAATCCAAACAAAATTCAGAAATTTCGCTTCTGAATAAAGCATGTGAGCCTGGCCCAGAAGTGGGCTGCTCTCTTCCTTTCATGAATCAGTCTCCAAGATATGCTCACATTCCTGAGAAACAAGCCTGGAATAACACGGCTGGCTTTTGGGTGCAATACACTGATTATGAGGAAGCAACAGTCTGCCGTGTATGAATAGCTTTTATGTTGAAATAGGTCAGCGCTATAGCATTCGTTGAAAAATGGCTTTTTAATGTGCTTTATGGGCTGTCAGGGCATAATGAATGTAAACCGTAAACCTGGCTTCGTCAGGACGATATTTTATTTTTTTGCTTTATCGACCAGACGCAATGAATCTCAGATCAATTAGTTTTGCTTTGAAGTTTGCTCTTGATCCAGATCTTCAATAAAAAGGAAGTTTCCAAATCACTGGTCTGTGAACACTGTTTGTGATTAATTACCCTCTTACAATCTGAGGAATTCTGGTCGTTGCTGTATTTTGAATACCTCAGACTGCATGGGGAGTTTTGTTTTGGCTGGTATATTTGGAAACTGCTAATAAACACCTACTTCCTGTTTTTCTTGCTACTGTGTATAACAAATTGTTAAAGAACTTGCTTCCCCATTTCAGCCGCTTGCCGGTTCGGCCAGACCTGAACCGTATTATTGGTTAATCAACATCGTATATCATTTGCCAGCAAATTTTCTCAGCTGTTAAAAGCAGGACTTTGTCCCTGGCTGTAACAAGAAGTGAGCAACTTTGCGCTGCGAGAAAGGCAGAGGAAGAAACCTAATATGAAGCCTTTGCTAGAGACAAATAGTGACTGATATGGTTTTAAATTCGAAACTGAGTTCTATGCAAAGCTTCCTAAAATAACAGTGTGTTTTCCTGTCGATGCCTGGGTGAATTGGAGTGTAGGGACGGTCATGGATGTGGAGGGTTTGCTTTGTCCCGGGAAACGATGCCAAGCGGTGCCCGCAGTGCGAACATCTGTTTGGGCAAAGATTTTAAGGTTAATATTGTATGGAGGATGTTTGTTTAGACAGGATGAATGCTTTTGTGAAATCTAATATTAGTCTCTATCTAGGTATGTCCGGTTGGCACCGGCTGCTGCATTTTGTGCGTGAACAAACGTTAATTAGCAGGAAAAAAAAATTTCTCACTTTGTTTCTGAAGTAATGCAGCGTAGCAGTGGAAATAGATTAGTTATAGCTGCTGAAAGGTCCTTTGGTTGTTGCCTTGCGCAAGTGTTATCAGTGTTTGTGTTGTGCTTCGGGTGTTTGTTTGCCGGCGGCCGTGGGCCAGTGCCCGCTCGGAGCGGGTGACTCACGGCCGGCTCGCTCCGGCAAAGGCTGTTTTCAGCACGTCGGTGTACAAGCTCATTAAATCCGTTGCTTTCACGGCAGTAGAGGTAATAAATGCTTTCTGAAATTTCCCTGAAATTGTGTGTTCAGACTGTTTTGAAGTTTAACCCCTTGGTTTAGAGCGTGTGCTACTTTTAACCTTTCATATTTCGAATATTCAAGCATCTATCGTTAGTTTCCCTCCTATGTCCCCAGGCTGCCTCTCCGGGGTAGCTGGCCCTGAGTGAGAGGCTCGCAGGGTTTGTGACAGGTTGGGTGTTGTGCCGCAAGGTGGAAGGGTGGAGGGAAGGGGCATGGCTTTTGCAGAGCCATGGTGGCTTCAGCGTGTGTCTCCTGGGCGTTGCCGTGTCCTACATTCCCACCACTGTGGATTTAGTGCAGGTACGTGTGAACCGCCTGGTGAGGACACCTGCTTTCCGGCCTCCTGAAGCTCCCTCCTGGTGACTGCTGATGGGGTCTGGCAACAGCCCAGCTGGCTGCCAGTGGGCAAGAGAACTGAGGGGTTCGGCTCCTCTAAGTTCCCATTGCTGCAGGAAGAGGAAACCTCTCCCCGAGCAAATTGTGGTTTGGTAGCTTCTGTTTGACTCTGTAAGGTATCCCCGTGGTGATAACACACCTCCAAGCTCACCACGGCTGTCAAAGCAAAGCACAGCCCTCAGGGTGCAAGGGACTGGTGTGTTCCAAACCAACAGCAAAAGTAAATCCTGCTTTCCGGTGGATTTGGGTCCTCAATGCCCAAGATCACAACAACTCCAGGCTGCTTCTGCCGTGGTGCTCCGTCGGGGTGTTGAGGCAGCAGAGGCTGTAGAGGTATGGTCAGCCGGCCGTGAATGTGCTGGTGGGGTGGCCGGCCATGCGTGCTGGCCAGGCACCACCGGTCAGGTCATACTCGGAGCATCTCTGTTCCTCCTGTTCCTCGTTTTCACAAATCTTATACCTCTTTCATGTCTACTTTTCTGTCAATCCCCCTCCTTGTTGCCTGGTAAATTGCTTGTTTGGAAGCATCATTAACTGCGTTGTTTGGAAATGACTGAGGCTGAAGAGTAAATGTGGGGTGAAAAAGCTCCAGGGGTGGCTGTGCCGGAGGAGTAGGCTCCCTTGCCTCATCACAGGCAGGAGCGCCTTATGGCTGCTTCACCCAGCAAATAAAAATTGAGCTGCATTTGCTCGGGGAGAGTGCCAGGGCTTTTCTGTTGGCATTGCCGCTTTGCCCTCCGACACTTCCCCTCCCAGCAATACCCACTGTCAGGTCCCCGCACCATGGCCTCTTTCAGTTATTGACAACCACCGAGCCTTTAAGAGCAACAAAAAGGAGATGGAAAGGGGAGGAGGTGGAATCTCCACGAGTGAGGGCTGAGAGATCCACCTGTAGTTTTGGGCCACTATAGCGTGATCCTTTGGGTTGAACATCTTCAAATATGACTCAGACGTTGCTGTTTGAGTCATCCTGCAACGGGGCAGGATGTGGGAAGGAAAAACAGCGGAGACCACAGAAACCTCAGAGTCAAACAGGTCTCTGTCAGTGCTCGGAGGGAGTTTGGGACACAGGAGCACTCCGGGGTGCATAACCACTTTGAAATGTGCTGGAAGGGCAGTGGATGCTGCAGGGAAATGGGGCACCCCTCCCTTTGCTCGGATGGTCAGCAGGTATCCGACGGACTCAGGAGCATCAGATGTGCTGAGCTTTGCCAAAACATCCTCTCGGCTTTGCCAAAACATCCTTTCGGCTGTGTCCGTAGCGCTTTATTCTTGACTCACAGCATATGCAACAGATCAAGGCAGCCTGCAGCTGTGCTGCCACCTCTCCCAAGTAACCTACTGAGGCGTAGCACACCTTAACAGTCACTGTTTGCTTTTCAACCCCCATGTTTTTGTTATATTTAGAGCTTATTTTTGGCTGGGCTTCCCCCGTGCTGGGGCTGGCTAATGCTCTCTAGTTGGAGGTAGCTCAGAATGACAGGTCCTGCCCAGGTGGGTGGAAACCAGCCAGCCGTGTGAGCCTGGATTTTGGCAGCAGGGAGGGAGACAGCGGTGCATGAAAGCGCCTGTCCTTCACGCCAGCTCCCTTGCAGCAGCCTGAAGAGCTCAGGTCATCCCAGTACTGCACAAAACCAGTTTCACCCTGAAGGCCTGGCCTCAGTTGTTTGAGACATAGCCATGTCGGATGGAAAAGACATCTCCCGTGGAAGGAGACTTGTTAGCTTATTCTACTGACCCAAGGCATGGGTCTGGCTCTGGACCAGGCATCTTGCTATTAACCCCAGACTTCTGCATCACAGCCCCAGTCTCATCACTTTTGGGCACCATTTTTGCGCTGGTAGAAGTCCATAGGAGCAGTGACAGGTTGGTGCCATAGCACTGGGCATCAGAGAGGGCTTTGCAGGCATTGCAGCCCGGTCTTGGTTTCTTTGTGCTTCTCCAGAAGGATGGAATTAAAACCTGACCAAAGGAATGAAGCACCTCACTTGAGTGTGCTGAACTTTATTAATGCCTACCAAATTATAAAGGAAAAAAAAAAGTGGAGGTAATCTGGAGAATGTTTGCCCGCGAGCCCGTTTGTGTTTTGAAATGACACAATGTGTGTGTTTTGTGATAGCTGCAACCACTTTGCATGAAGATAAGAGATTTAACATAATGGTTTTTTTCTTCGCCGTCATTTAGAAAGAAAGAAGCCAACATACCGCTGCTGAAAAACATAAACAAAGTGGCCTTTTATGTCTCTTTCTTAAAACTTGGGCTGTTCCAAATGTGCTTTTACTGAATGGCTGGTGTTTTGGGGTTGGGTTTTTTTTTTTTTTTTTAAGTAGCAGTAATGTTGGTCAATTTTAAAACAGTTCCTTACAGCATCCCAGATAAATAAATTAGAACTTAGAGCCGGTTTAGTAGCCACTTCCTGCCATGAAGGCCAAACAGGATTCCTTCCCTGTTTTCTCTGTCACGCAAGGACCAGGCTGGGAGCACACAGGTTATGACTAGGAGAGTGTTTCAACCTCCGCTCTATTTAATTAGTCATATAATTAACACTTACTAAAAGAAGGTAATTTTTTCCAAGCCCTTGTAAACTCCTAACCACTTCATTGAGTTACTGCTACTTTCAAAAAGGCTGCTGCACAAAATGCTGGTGTTTTCCAGCCTCGGACAACTTTTTCCCTACCAGGATGCAGGAATCACACAGCGTAGATCAAATCTGTACCAAAAAAAAAGGCAAGTTATTTACTCTGTCTCTCCTAAGGCTATGGTTGCCTTATAGCAGGTGAAAGACAAATAGTTTAAGCAACAAACAGAAAAAAAAATGGGGCAAAAAATGTCTTAATAAGGTAGTAGGGAGGAAAAAACGAGAATGCTGGAAGACCTGCTGTGAAAAATGACCTTTTGTAAGATTTCTTGTTAACACGTAGGCAGAAGATGTCCCTACAGCATTCCCTTCCCTCATGCAGCGCTCATTCCCCAGGAGCTGGGTGCTGTGCCAGGATCGGTCCCAGCCGTGCAGGCTCCGAGGGACGGCACGAGCAGCACGGTCCCCGGCGGTGGCTGCGCTCGCGGGTGAGAAGCAGCTGGGTGGGATGTAAGGTGAGATGCGCTGTCCCCCCGGGACCCTTGCTGGGCAATGAAACCGTCTGCGGGCTGGGTTGTGAACCGCATCCCTGGGGTGATCTAGACCTGTAAAAATCTCTTTACTCCCCTAATTACTATTTTGTTAACCTGGACCAGTTCACTGGGGAAAGGAGGTCAGCTGTGAGCGGCTCGGCAGATGGGAACATCCCACCCCAGCTCCCTAGCTTTGCTGGTGAAGAAAAAACGCTGTGAGCTACATTTGTGCTCAACACCCCCAAAAAAGTCCTTAAACCCAAGGCGCACTTTTTCCCTTGGGAACAGTCTCAGGAGAAAAAGCAGGGAGCAATTTTTTCCCAGCTACTGCTAGGCAGCTCCTGGCATAACCCAAACGATTTCTTTGACGTCCCAAACCTTGCTGGTAGGAAGTGCAAAGCCACGCGAACTTTCTTCGCCTCGCAGCAGAAGGACGAGCCCGCTTTGGGCCCACGCGATGGGACGGGGCAGGGGAAATGGGACGATGGCCGTGCGGTGAGGCCGGACGCGCAGCTGGCTTTGATCAAAGCCTGGCAGCACTCGCCGCGCCCGACAGCCCTGTTTACATTAGCCGGTGGGGAGCAGGCTCACACGGCGTTCGCTAACCTGGTTGCCAGTCCCACCTGCCTCAGGAAGTATCGCTGCCTCCGGTGAGCGGGGGAGGATGGGGAAGGACAGACAGCACCGACGGATGGAGCAGAGGGATGTGCTCCTTATGTAGGGCTGTTTCAGCTGCCGCACGGCGTGATGGCCACCGCATGGAGCAGATGTGGTGCCCCAGCAACGGGGAATGCTCCCACCATGGTGATGGGAAACTCCCTCCCTGTAGGATTTTTGGCTGTTTTGCTGCCCCTGACTCCCTTGGAGCGTTTGGGTGGTGGATTCACACCGTGAACGCTCCTGTTGACAGGCCATGGGTTTTTTCCCCTTTTCTTCTCCACCGTGTACAAGTTGTTTGAGTGATTGTGGCACTGGGAGGCTACAGAGCACTGGGGGCTCGGTCGATGTGCATTTTCTGAGCTCTTGGGCCATCACAGGCTAACAGCAGCCTGTGGAATATAAATTCAGGCAGCACTACCCCGCTAGACCTGCACACCCTTAGGATGAGAAATAATCTGCAGTGCTTTTCACCCTGGGCAAGGCTTTTTGGCGGTTACAGCAAGGTGCAGAGTACAGGCTGCATCTGCTGGTGGAGGGGAAATCTGATCTCTTGGAGGCGAGAGAAAAATTTGGGTCATGCAGGGAGCCAGGGAATGGTGTGGGATTTGTGTGGGGCTTTGAGGTGGTGGGGGAAGAGGTGTGGGAGGGGTCTTGGGAGGTGCTGTGGTGCAACTTGAGGGTGCCCACTGGGTGTTTTGCAGGCAGACAGGAGCACATCCCTCCCCACGATTGGTGCTTTTTGGCACCCCTTTTACCTCTGTTGCTGAAGGTAATGGTGGGTCTGAACCCAAGGGAGTAAACTCTGCCAGGAGACAGTGGATGCGAATTTAGTTTCTGTGCTTCATTTGAACAGTTTCCTACCTCTGTGCTGCCCAGGAGCATTAGCAGCTCTTATTCAGCTTTGCTTGTCAGAAGCCATATCTACTGTTCCTCATGCAATGGTGAAGTGTCCAATAACACAACACCGGAGGAGGGACCTGCACCCCACGGTCAAGGATGCAAGGATGGTTTAACAGCATGCAGGTGGTTTCCAGATGTCAACATGGGCAGGAACCAGCCCGTCATGGTGCCAGCGGACACTTCGTGGACATCCTATTACCATGAGCGTGGTGCTCCTCTGGATGAAGAGGTCCTGCTGTGACATGTCCCCTGCCCTGGTAACGCTGGGGGGATCACTGACCCCGTCACTGAACTTCTCTTTGGTGACAGCAACAGTTTTTCATGGGGAAGAGACTTACGGGGGCAGTGACACTGTGACCTTCACCATTGTTAGTGCAGCGTTTTGGCCTTGGAGAAGATGGCACTCATGTAGTTGACTTGTTGCTCCCCGTTTTCTCCCTGCTGCGAAGGGAATATGTGCTTTATACTCCCTGCTTTAGTCCTGGCTCTTGTGTCTCATTGCAGTTGGTGAAATGAGGGCTGTGATCTTCAACAGCTTTTTAGTCTGCCTCCTTAAGGAAAAGAGTTTTTCCATCACATGCTCCGCGTATGTGTGTGAGAGAGCAAGAGAAAGCAAACCTAGGAGCTATGCCTTTAGAAACACATATTATCCCAGTTGCAGAAGGACTGCAAAGCTCTATCACAGCCCAGGGCCCGTTTGGAAACTCACAGTGTGAAATGGTCCCTTGGTCAAATCACCCATGTCGGGGTGAAAATGAAATGATATTATGCGGCTAAGTTCTCCCCGCTTGATTTTTAAGGGGTGAAAACTACTGCCGGCAGTGGCAGCTGGTTGGTCCCGTGTCCTGCTGAGGAGGGTCTTGAATTTGCCGCATGTAGTAGACACCCCAAAGGGACCACTCATTAGTGGGTGACAAACTGCACGTTTCCAGGGCTGGGCTGAGCATCCCTGCATATCTCTAGTGGGGTACCTGCCATTACTTGTCACTCCTGAAAACCGTCGCCTTCACGTCTGCAGAACGTCATCTGTCGTGTTTCCTCACACTGCTTGGAATGTACTAAATAATCAAAAGAGCAGCTGACAAAATAAATGAGGAAAGTGTGTTTTTTATAGACATGTTGCACAAAGGGCATGGAGGGCCATTTGGGATGTACCGCTTCTGCCCTTCACAAATGTTCACGCTCATGGGGCACCTGACAGAGTGGGTTGCTCCCATCCTTTGTGTGCAAAGACCTGATCTCTCTGTCCTTGGCTTTGTTTGGTGCTATCTGTCTGCTTTCCTAATTAGCCATAGTCTTGCTACCTCTCCTAGCAGACATGATGCAAAATAAATGACCTAAGAATTCCCCCCAGAACATGGCTCATTAGTGATGGACCAAACACCGGGAAAAGCACAAGAAGGGCTGAGGCAAGGACATGAGCTAAACGATCTTACCAGCTTCTTTCCCTTTGCACGGCGCAGGGTTGCGATCTGGGTTGCACCGCAAAGGTGCCCTGGCTCACACCCTGCAGCCACGCAGCTCCGAGTGCGGTCAGGCTCTCCGAGTCCGCACGCCCTTCCCAGTTATTCCACAACCCTCATGAACATATGGTTCTGGCAGTTGTCAAAAAATGTTGGACAGAGGCTTTGTGGTTGGCTTGATCTGTCCCATCTGGTCATCCGATCTCTTTGTTCGCTGGACTCCGATCCCTCCATTCGCTGTGGAGATAATTTGAGCAACAATTCCCTTGCTTCTTTCATTCTGCTGCCTTGGTTTTTCTCCCTGCTAGGACGTGCAATCTTCTCCTTCTTGGCTTTGGGGAAAAAAATGGTATGGCTTGACCCTGGCTGCCTGGAGAGATTTGTTTAGTCTTTCCTGTATTGCGGAGTGTACAGTGCGTGCATCACAGCAAACCTGTCCAAGTCCAGCAGGGCAGTTTGCAACGAGGTACCCAGAGAGATGGCAAATATCATGCTCTGACCTGGAGACTTTGCTTTTCATTGAGGTGAGGTGTTGCTACCTTTTTTCCCCGAGTCATTCTAAGCTGTCAGCCTGTCTCTTCATTGTCAATGTGCCCAGCACCTTGCACCACACGGAGAAAGGATGAGGAGTCCCTGGAGGTCATGTCCATTGCAATTCCTTTCTCCTTTTTATCAGACGTCTGTTCTTCCGGACCTGGCTCTGGCTGAACCTCACTGAACTTCCCCTGCATCCCCACACTCTTCCCCCTTCCCCGCCGGAGCGTTTGCAGCCGTGAACTTCCCTTGCCCGACCCGAGAGTGTCTCTGAGAGGTGTGATTCAAGTTGTGGCGGGAATGGCTGCAGCCGGAGGAAGGAGATCGCTGACCCGCCCCTGGCTCCAACTCAACCTTCCTAATTAAGGGAGGAATGTCTCTGGACGCGAGCGCTCCCAGCTAAACTGCACTGTCGGCCACTTGGCTTTCCTTTGCAAGCGCTTCCTTCGCAAGACATCTGCACGGGTCACGCCGGGCAAAGCACGCCGTGTGCCCTGACAGATCAGCATGTTTTGTTGCAGTGGCGCTGGCGGGGCCAGGCAGAGGTCCTGTGGCCCAGGAGGAAGAGGAGGACCATGCACAGACCAGGGAAGGCCTGCAGGGTAACTGGGTACCACTGCTATTCCTACCTTGCCTTGGGACGATGCTCCTCTTCCAGTGTAGGCAAATCCTCCTTCCATGCCAAGGGTCTTTTGGGATGGTCCATCCTGTCTTTGTTACCCAGTACATGTTTCTCAACGTGAATTTGGGGATTTAAGGTCAAATGCCAGCTTCTGTCCTCTGCTTCCTGTTGCATGATTGATCAATAAGGAGGGAAGAGCAGACCTCACAAACAGGAGTGGCTCATACCTTGGAGACAGCGGGTTCCATCCTTCCCAGAAAATTACAGGTCCCTAAAAATCTTTCTTTGACTTTCTGTCTGCACAGGGCCATGCAACGGCAGTATAATGCCACGGAGGTAGCATGGAGACAATGTGGAACAGTGCAGAAGCCATGTAACAACAGCACAGAACAAAATCCCTTGGGTGTCTGTACACATGTATTTTACATATATATATTTTTATATATATATAAATAAAAAAAAATAAAATAAAGCATATATATGTGTATGTTTTATTCACACTTAAACTCACGACGAGTCCCTTGTGCATTTGTGTGTGAGTGCAATAACCTTCTGTGGGGATGCTGTGGGCCATCCTCAGCCTGCAGAGACCGGCACGTGGCAACTCAGGCAGAGAGCAAAAGGGGACGTTGTGCAGAGAGGTCCTGGAGGTCTGCTTGCATTATCTTGACAATGAAGAGTTTTGTTACAAAGGATATTGTCCGCTATCACCTCCATTGCATTACCCATTGATGTGCACTGAAAACACGTCTCTGTCTTCCCCACTGAGATCCCCGCTCCCAGCAAGCAAGACACAGCACCATAGTGAAGCCTCAGACGGATGTGCCCAGGTGGTGTGTCAGGGAGGGGGCTGTGCCACCCTCCGTACGATCAGCTGCAGGCCCTGCATGGCGAAGGACCAGCCACGACCTGCTGCCTGCCCAGCGCTGTGCAAAAGCTGTCCTCGATGGTGACAAATCCGTGCTGGCAGGGATTCAGCCCCTCGTTGTGATGGGTCTTGCTGCTGTGCCTGGAGGCACCGTCCGGACCCCGGCGTGGTGCCTGTGGGTTGCTCGCTTCTCTCTGCATCCTGCAAAACTGGGGGCAGCTCCTGGGGTCAAAGCCTGTCGCCCTCTCAAAGCCACCGGTGCCGCTTGAGTCAATGTGGATCCATGCTTGAGTAAGGCAAACAGGATTTAACCTTTGCTACGGCTTGTCCTAGCCAAGAGCTATTGTTAACAAACTTGGACCTAGTCCATTTGGCCTGGGTGATTATAAGAGCGGAGAGTAAATAATCTGACATTTGAAATAAGTTAATATTTACAAACTCGGGGCCTGCTCCTGCTTCCATTGCTGTTGGGGGAAAGGGTTTTGTTATGGGCTTCACCTTCAGAGGAGCAGAGCCCTGCAACGGAAAGGATTGCAAAGTATAGAAGTGCAGCTAAAAATCCCGTAAGCAGATTTTACACCCTGCCCCGCAAATACAATGGCAGATACTGTTACAGCAGGGCCTGAAAAAAACCCCACCACTGAATACATCCCCTTTACACCTCCATGCAGGTCTGTGGAATGCGATTTTTTTAATTTGCCTTAGCATTTTCCGTAATAATTTAAGCTGACACCTCCATGGTGGCATTTCTGAAACATCAGAAAAAACTTAAAAAAAAATGACTCCCATATTTTTTCAAAGCCACCTCTTCCTAAAAGGATTTTTACACCCCCCCCCCCCCCCCCCCCCCCCCCCCCCCCCCCCCCCCCCCCCCCCCCCCCCCCCCCCCCCCCCCCCCCCCCCCCCCCCCCCCCCCCCCCC
>VZSC01019413.1:211748-230522 GCA_013398225.1 Steatornis caripensis
CCCCCCCCCCCCCCCCGCTGCCGCCCCTGCTTATATACAGTCATCTTTACAGCACTTCCCCTCCTGTAAAGACACAGGCACGTGCTTGCCTGTAAGTACCCAATAATCCTATTCACTCGGTGAATGTTTGAATGCTTCCAGTTCAATATGGATGTAGGCTTGGCAGCCCTGGGGCTCGGGTTTGCAATAAATACCTTCATTGATGGATCAAGCCAATGCCTAAGGATAACTCCAAGCTATCACGGAAGTCGGAGCTGGAAAAGACCAGTAGGTTCCTCCAGCCTGTCTCCTTGCCAGTGCAGTGCTCTTGATTATTTCTCATCAGAAAGGAGATCCAGTTCCCTGGATGTTTCGTTTAGCTTGGACATACCTGCTAAAGTCTGCAGATTTCAGCCCAAAAGAAGAGTTATTTATTCAGTTACATTTTCAAGTATTTTGGGAACTGTTTGCCAGAGTGTCCTTTTTTATTTTTCCCTGTGCTTCAAAGGTGTCTATTTAAGCAATTTTGCACCTGTAATGCAGAGCCCTGCATATTTATTTTAAGGAAAAAGGTGCAGGTGATGCATGTCTCATTAGCACTGCTTTAATCACTTAATTTTGGAAGGAAGATGCCAAGCTCTGAGCTGGAGCATTGTGAGCAGGGGTTTCAAGGGGTTTTATTTCTCTTGGAGTTTTCTTGGCGTGGGCAGGTTGGAAGAATACATAGCTGAGCGGGTAACGAATTATAATCCAAAAATCGTCTGTTGGGAATGCCAGGTAACCAGACGCACAAACAGCAGGGCTGTTCCCACATGCAGATGCAGCAAATCTGCGCTCCTCCTGTGAGACCTGCTGCTTGCTCTGGTGGGTCGTGTCTGGGGTGCAGGTGGTGGTTTCCTCTCTGCCGCTTCTTGTGGGGGGTGAGATGCTGTAGGATGGTTGCAATGGGTGAGAGAGGGAGAGCAGCTCAGCATCACACAGTGAGCCCAGGAGCTGTGCACTGAGCTGAGGGGCAGCAGGGCCTCATCTAAAACCATTGGGAATTTGGGAAGGAGCTGGGTGCCTCCTGTGCAGAGCTTTCTGCTGCTCATCAACAGCCTTGGAGGAGGAAGCGTGGAGCAGGGCGAGATTTCCCTCTGCAGTGGAAGGGTGTCTTTGTAGCACACAAAGGGTAGAGAGGGCAGAGCACAGGGCTTGTGTGGAGAAGAGAGTGGAGAAACTCTAAACGGTATGCCTGGAGATGAGCAAATAATTCAGTTCAACGAGGAAGACCAGGGTGGTGACCATGGGTATTTCTGGCAAAGCCACACCAGAAGCATCCTGATGCTGAATTAGGGGATGGTTTTGCACATATGAAGGAGGTTGGCTCAAGTGAAAAATGGGACAGGAGTTTGTGGTGTCAAAAACAGTGTCTTGTGCTGAGATATATAATGAGCTGCACTGTTTATAAGCTTTTTTTTTTAATTGGAATTTTAGAATGGAGTTCCAAATACCACTAAATTAATATTTCAGCTCTGCCTCTTGGGTGGTGTTAGCAGGGTTAATGGATGGACTATAACCTTTAAATTGGATACAGGTGCAAAAGCAGATTTGATAAGCGCCACCCATGAGGTGGAAGGTAGAGGTGAAAGGCAAAGACTAATGCATTGAATATGTTGCTTTGTGTCTGTCCAAACAAGCAGAGCAAAAGTAGTGGAACACTCGAGTAGTTAAAAAAGTTACAGATAAAAATAAATCTTCCTTGGCTGGTCTGTAGAGCTGAATAAGAGACCCCTTGCCCTGTAGTGAAGACACTGATGTGAGAAATAAAAGCTGAGCTCTGTAAAGACGGTTGTGACTCGATGCCGTCTGTTGACACCCTTCCACTGCTAAGCGGCAGAGAGATGCAGCAGATCTGCTGGTGGGTCAATCAGGAGAGACACTTGAGCCAAGCAAAGGCCTTAGGGGGATGAGAGGAACTGTTCAACCTCAGTAGGTTCCTGCAAGTTTTTGGATGTGGCAAAATGGTGAGGAGAGGCAGGTTGAAACGCACGCGAGACACCCTGGACCACTCTGAAATAGGGTGTTCAGAGATGGCAGGTAAACTTGAGACACTTGACCGATAACCAAGAGACTCTGTGCTCTCAGGCTGATACTGGGTGAAAACATCCCCCCCCCACTCCCACCAGCAGCCTCTCATGGGATAATGCCCATGCATGTTGACATTTTTGATCACTGTGAACCACCAAATGATTATCTGGTAGTTTGATAATGATAATTTGGTCTGGGTTAACATTTTTCAAATCTCAGATAAATCAGAGGTTAATTTTTAGAGGTTGATACTGCAACATGGGTAAACTGAAAAGCTCCCATGTTTTTAGCAGGGATGGCTATAACACGAAACAACTCTCGGTGAGGGTTGATGCAGTGCTTTATCCTTTGCATGGACACTGGGCTATGCATTTTGCAGCTCACGGCAGTGTGATAGTAGTTTCAGACCTCCAATATTTGTAACCCCATGGGCCTGGCATGGGGTAATGCCCATGCCAGGTGGGGCTGACGATGCCAAGGCAATTATATCCGAAAGGTGTTCCAACAAGATAAAGTCCTAGCGAGGACTTGGCACTAGGAGACAGCCAAGGACTGCAGGTGGTTTTTGACTGGGGCTTGTATCCTGACTGACCAAGCGGTAAGGGAATCTCCAGAGATATGGGAATTATTTAGGTCTCGGTCTTGTTTCCAAAATTTTTGAAGGCACCCAGCTGCCTGCATCTAAGTCACTGGTTGGTTTTTGGGAGAGTATAACTGGTATTTTAGGTAGGGACAAAATGAAGTGCAGAATTCATAGGTATCTCTGGGAAAAGTAAACACAGAACTTACTTTATTGTACTGGAAAGTCTCATGAATTAACTATCTATTATTCTTTGAGTGAGCCGACAAACACAATCTTATTTATGGAACATGGAATCTGTATTTATTAGCTGTTTAATCCCAGTAAAAAATGAAAAGCGATAACAGTCCACAAGTCCCCAGCAATAGAGTTAGCACATGGAATCAGTTTTATTCTTCCCTTTTTTGCCCAGTCCCCTGGTTATTTGTCATGCTGTTAGTCCATGCTAGGAGGGAGAAAGTGGAGCTGCATATACCTGATGGAAAGAAATGACATCGTAGTCCATGACAAAAGAAACAGCCAGAAGAAATGTAGCAAAGTACTTGCTCAAGGAGCCTACGCTACGTCCAAGTAGCTTAAAACGTAAACCAAGGGTTGACCTGGGAGCCAGGAAAAGCATTCCTGAGTTGCAATCACTTTCGTATATGCGTGTTTTTGTATGACCATTTTGGAGCATGGTGTTTCAGCTCTCCTGGGTTCTTTCTCACTGTCCTCTTTTCTGCTGGACTCTGAGTCAAGACACCGGCCCTCTTGCCTTTGCAGAGCAGATGTTCCCCAAAATGCTGTGTATAAGGACGTGATGACCGCAGAGGTTTCCCGTACCGCTCCTTGGCCGGGACCTGCAAGAAATCATGCCTGGGCTTGGAAACCCACGGATCTTTAGCACTTCCCTGTAGTATTTTTGCAGTGCTCCGTTGGCAGTGCCAATGGTCCTGTTACAATGGCATTGCTTCCATGTGCCATGGAAAAGCACTCATTAGCATTTTTCCTTCTTCAAAGAGTCTAGTAGCAGGGGCAGAGCTGCTCATGCCCCATAGCTCCTCCGCCTGCTACCAGCCTCTTTCCTTTGGATGTGAAAAGACCATCACAAGAAGATGGTTGAGAGGTTCATTGCAAGAACTGGTATCTCCCCTTGCCAGATCACTTCTGAAAATCTCTCCAAGAGATTTTTTTTTATGCCTACACAGACCAAGACTGAGGAAGCAGCACCAAGAGAAAAAACATCTCCATCTGCTCTGTGAATGGTATTGTAGCTATGAAGATCTGCAGACAGAAAAGAGGCAAGTTTTGTAGGAAGAAGTGATATATATATACTTAAAAATATATTCAAATATATATTTTCATATATATATATAATATATATAATATATATTATATATATATATTATATATATTCAAATAATATATTCAAATAGTTGGAAAAAACGAGCTGAGCCTTGTGAACACAAATCTTTCCTTGTAATCTGTGTGATTATCTGCTTTGTCGTCTAAATGTGCAAACACCATAATGCTTTTAAATTTAACCAAAATAATTCTAAGCCTTATCTTAGACGACTACATTTTAAAGCAGTGAAAACGTTAATGCTAACAACATATTTTTTTGTTCTCTAAATTCCTATCCTTAATTTAATATAATACATTGCTGTTTTAAAGGGATATTAATATTCTTTTCAAAGTGTTTGGGACTTTTACATAATTTAAAAAATATTTGCAGCTGTTTTGAATGTATCTGCAAGTACTGATAGACAAAAGGCATGGATATCCATAAGAACGTTGTCATAATACATTCCATATTAACGTAAGCAAAAAAGAATGTTTGCTCAGGAATACCAAAAAAGGTGATTGGAAGACCCACTTCTGTGGCCTTAACATCTTCCTGCTAAACAAGTTACACTCCTTATTTTTGTGCTGCATTCTTACTTAATTGGTTACTTGCATCTGCCTTTTAGAATTAGCAGCTTTTTTGCATTTGGATCATCCACAGAGCTGAGCTTGGGCCATTTGTTTTAGATTTCCAGAAATGATTTATTTGTACTGTAATGGGATGGAATCATACAGTGTTTCCCATTTGTTTTCAGACTTAGTTCAGAGTATAGTTTAAGCTCTCATAGCATATCTGGGAGCGCTGATTCCACTCTCATGTCCAAGGCTCACAAATCTTCTCTTTCACGTTGTTTGCACCTTTCTCTCACTGCATAAAAATCGAGGTCCCAAGGTCAATATTACATTAGGGAAAAAAGGGGAGAGATTATCACAGAGGCTGCAAAATTTTGCTGCCGGCTAAATCACTAAAGGATGGTGTGTATGTATGCACGTAAGTAATGCGGTAAAGAGCAGGGCAAAGTGCTTCTTGAGTAAATGTCCTTTGCCTGCCATCCCCTGCATTATTTTAGAATTCCTGATGAAGCATGGGATCTTGGCCTTTGTGTTGTGCATATGTACAGCAGGAGAACTTCTTTGGAAGGGGATACCCACTAAAGTTACTTTATTTTCCTTTTGGTTTTGGTCATTGGGATGCTGTATGGATGTAGAAGATAGCAGTCTTTTCCTGTAATAACTAACAATTGCAGAAACCTAGAAAAATAGGGTGGAGGAGACCTCATGGAGCTGTCTTGTCAACCCCTCTTCTCCCAGGATTGCCTGTAAAGAGGCTTCTGTTCCTCTTCATCTTCCGTTCTCCCAGCCTTTAAGTTTTAAAAAAAACCCAAGAACAAACCAACAACCAGTGATGTTGGAAAAACAAGGCAAGCAACGATTTTTTATGACGTACTGGAAGTTGCTTACGACTGGGTTTGAGAGCATTTCTGCATCCACGGTGCTTTATGGCAATTTCGATCAGTGGTTGCACTGATCTGGGCTTATAATGAATGGGCTGTCCCTCTTGCCATGATAATAGAACACGAGAGTATAAAAACTTTGAAGTGCAGGAGGCAGCTGAAAAGAAAACAATAAACTATGTATATGAGACTAGCTTGTTGCTTGGTGATTAAGAGATGAGGACCCCGTAGGTCAGCTCCCTATAGGTACAAACAGATGTTTGCACTGTTTCACAGCTGCTAAATATGATATAAATCCAAAGAATTTCTCATGTTTTTATAAAGTAAAAAAAATACCCAGACAGCAAATTTTTGGTCATTCAGATACTCTTACCAAATGACATCTGGTTTTTGTACTGCTTATTTAAGCAATCCTTAAAAAAATGTTTGCCAAGGGGAATAACTCAAACCTTTTAGTTCTTCACCATATATAACTGTACAGTTTAGATTACAATGTAGCATGCAGAGTTTATTATAAGCAATGCAGTTCTTCATTTCTTAGCTAGCGAGTATTACTTTAAAGAAAATAGGATAAATATTATGTAATTAGTTCAGGGAAATTCATGTATAGTTACATTTCAGAGTACCCTAGTTTCAGATCCAAACGATGACAAAGAAAATGAATTGTTTCCATATGTTAGGAGATAGCCTGACGGTTATGAGCAGAGAGTCAAGGCATAAAAAAGCAAGGGGGCTCCCATTAAGTGGAAAGAAACAAAAGCAGTAAGTGGAGAATTGTGATGTGAAGGTGCTCTGAAGGCACCATGGCTGCTGTCAGGACCAAAAGAGAAGGAGAAGTGGGTGGTTTCACAAGCAGGAGATCAACAGGTCTTGTGCTTTGATTTACTGATGTCTAATGAGATGTGAATTTCAACTGAAGCTGTTGCTTTGCGCATGCCTACTTCGGCATTCACGAGGTCCTTCTGGATTCTCTGAGGTCTAGGAAAGGGTTGTGTCTATCCTGATGCCATTCCTTCAAGGCATGCACTAACGAGTCTGCCACTCCTACCTGGCCACCTACTATCGCAAAGCATATGGGAACTTAATACCCTCAAGACCTCTATCCCTCTGCCAAAATTGGTTGAAATTGGCTAACGGGCTCAAAAATTATTTTCTTTGGGACTGAGAGGGGACAGACAGACTCATTCTTCGGAAACATAATTGCCTACATCTCATGTCTGTTGGAAGCCAAGCTAAAAATCTCAGTATTAAGCTTATCATATAAATTATATATGCGTGTATTTTACAGTGAAAGATTTATTGCCTTCAATATCTAGGCATTTTATGCCTTTGAAGTAATGCATACTTTGATCCAACAAATACTTACACTTTCAAGTCACCCAGTGTACTGAGGGCTCAATAAGACCGCTTTATTTGAGTAAAGATAAGTCCCAAAGAGCTGAAGGACCATAGCTAACATATGATCTATGTGTTTTCTCTGTGGCCTCTGCTGCCTTTGGGACTTTACTAATTCAAAGGATTAAGGCTATAAAGGGTGCGTTGCCCATTAGGACCTTTGAGTGCTGGTCACTGCCCTATTCAACGGTCTCAGCCGGTCTGACTCAATGAATTCCACGCTTTTTGAATTGGTGGATATGGAACTTTTTCCAGTTATTTTGAATTTAATGAGTATGCTTTTCTTCATTTCTCTACACAGGCCTTCCTGTTAGTCTGCGGATGGAAATTTGCATGTCCACAGTGACCATAATACTAAATTTCTCTGTATCTGTGGTCTTCCTTGAGGTGTCTGGTAATCAACAGCTTTCTTCTGTCTCTTTGTCAAGCAATTCCAGTGTAACAATTATCATGAATCATCCATTTTGTATACATCTCAATGACGGGTTGGGCTTATTTTCACATGAATACACACATCCGATAGTACTGCTTGGTAGCTAGAAGCAAAATGTGGTCATATGTTCTGCAGTAATGACATGATTGCATTTTTGTGTGTACTTTTTTGCTCTTCTTGATTTGTCTGTCGCCGCCATTGTGAGATGCACTGGACTAATCGCCCATCAGACGACAGGAGAATGTGCAAATCCTTGAAAATGAAAGCTGGCTTATACGTATGAGAATGAAGGAAGCAGTTCATTCTCCTTTGTAAGCTCCTGCAAAAGAACATGCTATACCAGGACCCTGCTTTTGAGGCTGGAGCTATTTATTTTGCTCCACAATTGAGCAACACAGTGGGATCCTGCTCCAGGACAGAAACAGCAAACACTGCTGCAGTGTAAGTATTGCTGCAGTTGTAATTAGTGTAATAAAAACTATGTAGTAGCAATCGTGAGAAATATTAATAGTGGGACTCTTGGTTTAATTATGATAGTCCTCATGCATGCGGTGGTTTCCCCCTACCCTTTTCCGAAGCTCTTGCAGCTTGCTTTCATTTTATTGCCAGTCTTATCAAACTGGGTATTGCCCAAATTGGTACATTTGCAGGGTATTTTCCTGTCAAATAAACAAAAACACCCCAGTGGTTAATTTGTATTATTCTTCCCTGCTCTTTCTCTAGCCAAAACACAGATTTGCTCCTCCTGCAGCAGTACCACAACTTCCTGCTTAGTAGGAAACTTGATTAACTTGTTGGCTCCGTTGGTCTTGAAGGTCTTGCTTTTATTGGGAAGAAAATTGTTTGTTCTGCTTGCACAAGATTTCGCTGGGAAGAATTGTTCACAGTCAGGTGTTTCAGACACAGTGTTTAACTCAAGTCAGCTAAGAGCAAACTACCACAGGGGCAATTCCTGGAGAAGACATCATGCTTCAACATTTCCATAGGTGTTTCCAAGCTGAGATAAACTCAGTCTGCAACTGAACATGGTCCCTTGGGGGGCACCGGTCTTGCTCTAGTTTCTAGAAAGATATAAGCATGCTGCAACAAGTGAACACTGAGGGGGTTTTGATCTGCTTTATGTAATCATTCTAATTCTTGCAGGTGGAGAGAAATTAATCTCACAGTTGTGTCTTGGCCTCTGTTGACCCTGTGGAGTTCCAGCCAAGGGTCTGGAGGAGTTTGACCACTTTGTTTTCATTCTTCATTTTCTTTTCTGCCTGGTGTGTAGCGATGTGCTCTGGCAAGGGACTGGTGGTACCAACAGTGTTTTGCACAGAGGAGGAAACCGATAGCTTTACACTTCTTGAGAGCAAGTCTGGTTCCCTGGGCTTCAAACCAGAGACGTACATTTGATGGAGGAATTATTTCCAGGTTTGGTACGTCTTGAGAAAATTTTGTCTTTAAAGGGTTCCTGGAAGGTTCTAGATAATTTTTTTTTTACTCTTCTGATGACGGGGTATGCTAGGCTTCTGGTACAAAAAAAATCCAAAAGCGGGGAAGAGGACTTTTCAAGTGAGGCTTATATCCATGTAAAATACACCCAATAAGGACTTCATAAATCATTAAAATATTATTCTTCCTGTAAGAAATGCAGCATATTTGTGATGGGGCGATGTGCTACCATGCATTCCATTGTGTGGTTTTTGTAACTCCTGGACATCTGTAGGTAAGTACCATTTCTGTATGCATTACAGGAAGGTCTATTTTATTTTAAAATAAAATCAAGCAGAGGTATTATTATATAGCAGAAAGTTTTTACATTGATATGCTAATGTTTGCAATTATTTCTGTAAGGATAAATGTTTCTAAAGAAGTCAGCTCTAAATAAAAAAATGTTGCAGCAAATGAGGAATACCCTGACTGTGTGTACTCCAGCCACTGGGGTTCTCTGGATAAAATGTGTTTCACATCTTCCCAAAACCAAGCACTAAATACAAATTACAAACTATGTTTTCTTAATCATCATCACAGTAATCTGAAAAGATGGAGAGGGGAATGTCTCAGGCTATTCTGGATATGAACATCACCAAAGCTTGTCAAGAAGCATGCTCTCACCAATGCTCGATAGTCAGGCTAACGTATGGTGTAAACATTTGATGTGATGGAATATGTCTGCTGGTTGCAGACTGAGTTTGACATTTTTGTTTAATTCACCGTAGCAATATGAGGGGAGCGTACACTTCAGACAAATTCCACTGTTGTTGTTATTGCTCTGCACTGTTGCAGAGGCAACACTTCTAATTAAAGACTATCTCCACATTTGGCTTGGCAGCCATAACAAACTTCTAGGAGTTGCATGCTGGATAGCTTTTATCTCCGCTGTGGTGGTGGGATGGCTTTCCAGCAAGTACATTTACAAACGCACATGGAGACCAAAGACATAAACATTTCAGTGGAGTGGTGTTCAGTTACTGTCTCTCAGCATCGCATTGGAAAGACCCCATCCAGAGAGGTTTCTTGTACACATGACTCTCCAGAAATACTGAGAGGGAAAAGGTTTCAGCTTGAGGAAAGGCTGAGAGCTGGGGTGTGTAAGAGCACGTGGAAAAGGAGAGTATTTGTGGAGGAGATGTGGAGCAGTGATATACAGGAGTCTTATGTATAGATCTTGTGGGTCTTGTGTCCCAAAACAATAGATCAACTTGTTTCAGGACATCTCATCTCAGCTTGATCAAAATGATGCCCTACAGTGGCATGGAGGATGCCCACATTGCTGGCCGTGGTGCACGCTACCTGTCTTCAGCCAAAGTTGGTTTCCGTACCATGACTTGCAGGGAACAGCTGCATTGGGAATGGGTTTTAAAGAGTGCCTCAGAACGATCTGTAAATGTGGCACTGAAATCAAGTACCAAAGTTCATCCTCTACACCTGCCTTCATTTTTGCTAACCCATTGAGTTAGGCATGAAGGGAAACACGAGCTTTCATCGGGTGGAAAAATCTTGCACAGCAGAAGAGGAAAATGTAGCTTTGGATGATGAAAATGAAGACCAACGTGGTTCCTGGACCTCCTGACTCCTTGTCAGAAGAAACAAAATCCCCAAGCAGCATAGTTTGAAATGTGGTCCTAATGCTGTTTTATGTGGGGGACTCGTTATTTCTCTGTCACCAGAACTGATTGCAGTGACACCTCTGGAGCTGGGCAGACCTCACCCTGTGCCAAATTCCTTTCTGCTGAGGCATGCCAGCAGCCCACCCCGTACTCCAGATGTTGCTCCTCTCTGGGAAACAAGAGCTTAATAAACCAGGCTCACCCTTCCTCCCGGGGTGAACCCAAAGACAGTCAGATATGGAAAATTGCTACTCAGTACCATGAACAATGTACTTGGTCAAAGAGCAGTGCCAGCACTTTGTCTTAATAGAAGAGAAAGCTGAGACGCGCAGTGCAAAAATCTGAGCTGGCAGTAGCCAGCGACTTTAACATACATTGAAAACTATCCGTGAAAGAGCACGCTTAAACCAAGAGAAAAAGCCTGGAGGTATATTTAGACAAACCGAAAAAGAGCAAGAATAGGGGAAAAAAAAGTTTCTGTGTGGCTTTAATATGTTACATTTTTCCCAGTCTGTATTTCACTCGGGTTTGTTTTATTGGCTTATCACAAGCACATGCACCACAAAAACACACGTATGCACAGGACTGAAAAAAAAAAATCTCATTTTACACACAGGACCCAGTTTTACTATTGTGCAGAAGTGTTGGAGCTCCACTCCTATGCACTTTTGACCATCACTGAGGGTTTGGACAAGGGTGGGTGTTGGACAGACCCTGGATATTTAAGTACATAACCTTGTGTGCTCACAACATTGCTGCTTTTGCCCAGCTAAGTGGCTCTACTGCTGGCTTGTTGTATTTTCTGCTTTGTTTTCCTGGCCTCCTCCTCCCACCCTTCACAGATCAGGAGACTTACTTCCTTACGAGAACCGGAAGAGTCAGGAAACACAGTGTCTCCCTTTTGCTGGGGTAGGGTGACTCAGGACTGATGTAGCAACTTACCGAAAATCAGACTGGGAAAGTGTGTCTAAGCCAAGACGTGCGCCCGTCTCTTGCACAACCATCCCTCCGACATGCTGAGCTCTCTCCCCACTGGGGTCTGCTCTGCCCAGTCCCACTTCAGGTCCCAACAGAGCTCGAGGCACTAAAATGCCACTCTCGGCCAGGCTGGCAAGTGCTCTTGGCACCCTTTGTTGTAAGGAAGTCATCTGACGTTGAAGTAAGTGGAGTCCTCATTACTGGGATGGTGACCAAGATCGGAAGGGAGTGTAGGGGGCATCAGTCCGGATCCAGGCATTGTGTCCTTGGGTGCAATACTCCGCAGCCATGGAGTGACGACATATCTCCATGAAGAGCCTCATCAGCTACCAGGGATCGATTTTCGGCGAGCTGCTGCTCAGTGGAAGGTTCTGGAATCTGGCCCAGAATAACCTTCCTCCCTCCAATATCTTCCTCTCTGAAGCTGCAGGAGCCTTTCTGCACCCCCATCCTGCACGGTCAAGCCCAGGCCCCAGGAGATCAGTGCTGTGCATATCCCGAGCTCAGCACCAGCCCATAAATCTCTCTGCTGGATCCAGGCAGTGAAATGTGAACAAAGGAAACCACCATGCGGTGGGGGGGTAGGGCGGGGAATTGCTCTGGCACCCTCCTTGCTCAGAAAGAAGTGAGAAAACATGGCTTTGTGTTGCTGCTGTTGTAGTTGTTGTTTTATGGTTTCTACAGATGCTTCCAATAAAAGAATTGTGAAACTATTCCCATCGGTGGCCTGTCCTCTACCCGCAATAGTGATGGAGAAGATTGCTGGATTTCCATCAGCAGAACAATTTGAGTGCGGACTCTACTGCTACAAATTTTAGAAAGCTCTCCATTCGCTGCCTGCCAAAGAAACAGGTGATTTTTTTAAAAACTTTTTTGAGATTGGCAAGTGAACACTGTAATCAACTGTGACTCGAATGCTTGTATGTTAATACTTCTGTTAATATCACTTTCCTCCTGGTCTATGATTTGTTGATTATTTTTAAGTGGTCTAGCGGTTAAACCATGGTCTCTGACTGTACTACTATTTGCTAGGAAAATGTGTGGGACTATGACAGACCTGTCATTGGGGAAGGTGTTGAGCATGAATGCTGAGGTGCCACAGTGTTGATCAACGCTTTCTTAGGAATGAAGCAACAGTGCCGTGGTTTAAAGACAGATCTCCGTCCAGGGTGAAGATTGCATTTTCCTTTAAGAAGAAACTTCTAAAGTGAAGCGGATGAACGGTTAGCAAATGATGGATGATACATTCAATCCATAAAACACCATTCCTGGACACGGCCCTTAGGGAACCAGTCCTGTATTTGCTGATTTCAAATGGGATTTGGGCTTGTAAAATCAATATTCAGGCATGCAATAGCTTTTCTGAGAAACACAACAGTTTTTACAGTATTTTCTCTACTAAATGCGCTCGTTTTATAAATGAAATTATGTTTTCCTTCTCTGGTCAGCTTGCCCACGCTTGGATCTGAAGGTCCCAGCCCTCAGCCACACTTCTGCAGGCTTCTTTATTGAGGTCGCAGAGATATCACTGACATGGCAGTGACTTGGGTGATGCAGAGCTCTGCAAGAGCTTGAGCAGATGGGGCTGTGTCTGCAAAGGAGGTAAAATGGCCTGGAAACAGTTCAGCTCCAGCTCGGGGGCTAGACTGCCGCACTCAGAGCCAGAAACGAGACCTGATCTTTGCTCATTGAGATGGAAGCAAACGTACGGTGCTTTGGGTTTGTCTCCATCGATGAGCATGCGTGTGGTCTCTTACCATGTCTCTGCAGACGTGCAGCATCTTGCTCGGCTGCTTGAAGATCTGAGTCCTAAAGTATCAGTAAGGGAGATAAATAATTAAAAGAAAAAAAAAAAAGGAAGAAGAAAGCACAGTGATTGCAGCAGGAAGCAGGATCCGAGAGGCTAGTGCCGGAGTGGACAGGCATGACAAGGGCACATTTAGCAACTGGCTGTTCTTTGCATCACAGGGCAGAAATATGAAAAATATGAAATATATAGCAGGGCTGGATAAAAAGGAAAATGTAATAAGAGGAGAACAAAGAATGCTGCATGCTCCAACCGCATCTGAACTTGGCAGCAGCAGACCAGGGAAGCCCATGTAAATCCTAGAAGCATGTTAAAGGCATTTTCACCCCACAAAGACTGACACGCATGAAAAGCATCTTTTCAACAATGTCACTCAAGAGCCTAGAGAAGTAATTTACTAAAATACTGCCTAGCAGGCCAACATGGCTCACTGGAAAGATGTTCACATCTTGAAATGGGAATTAATTTGGAGTAGGTTTGTAACAGGGGCAAAGAAGTGTGAAGACGTAAAGGCTGTGTGAACAAGCCTGCGTGTCGTTGCTGAATTTAAATAGAGTCAACAAAGAGAGAGATTTCATCAAGGGGGACAAGGAAAAGAGGACAGCAGAAGGAAAGCATATGAAAATGAAGCACAGACAATAACATGTAAGCCCAGACCAAGGGATGCTGTGGAGAAAGCCATAATGGAAAATGCTCTGGGTATTGTCTAAGTCATGTGCAAAGGAAATTATTATCCAGGCAGGAAACCCAGTGCTGGTGTGTGCAATGGGAACCAGCCCTGTACCAGCGGGAGCGGGGTAAGACCGGACACAGCACTGCAGAGCCTCGGTGGCCAGGACCCCTGTGCCTGCTCTCACTCAGAGCTGTGTCCAGGCTGAGTGAGCCTTCCTCCGAGCAAGGTTTATTAGCTGAGCCCTCACTTCTGGAGGCAGCACGGTCATCGTTTGGATGTGTCCTTGGCCTGTTCTTTGTGTATTGTAGACATGCCAAGATCTGCAAAGACTTAGCTACACTGCAATTTTTTCCCTTAAAAATATATACTTTTTAATTTATTGAATTACGGGATAGATATTATTTTGCATTAAAGAGGATATGGTGAAATGTTAGCATGTTAATTTATTCATATTTAATTTGGCCGTTGCAGCAGGAAATACTACAAGATCTTCCTGAAAAAAGGTATTGTAAGACACTTATGGACAGGGCAAGGCGTTTTAATCTCTTTTCCCATGTAGATTCCTGTCGGCTTTGGTAGGTTGCAAAACATTGGCTTAGGAATAGTTGAAGAGGGCACTTGCCCCAAAGGTCGGTGAAGCATAACTTGATCACAGCCAACATGGGGTCAGCTCTAGGAAGGGGGCAAATGCTGCAGGCAGGATAAGTAGGAAGTGTCTGTAGAAGCAGGACAGAAATACAGAAATACAGAAATACATCGCTCCATCTTTATGCTCACTCTTTTTTCTTATGTTGGAGTTCTGAAAAACCGTAGGGAAAGGCATAATTTGCCTGATCCTGCTGTCCAGTCTGGGGATGAATGAGCCAGATGGGAACACCATTGATTCCTGCCGTGGGTCAGCCATGCTGGTGGGGGTTTGCTAAACCCCCAGGGAGGACATAGCCCTGACGGCAGGTGTCCAGAATCAGGGGGAGTGTGTGTTGCCCTCCGTCAGCTTCAACAGACATTGGATTGAACCCAAGCCAAGCAAGGCGGTGGCAGGTCCGAGATGACCCCAACCCAATCCATGAGCACCGCACCCATTGCAGCGCTCTCCAGTCTTGCTCCTGCCAAAACGGAGGTAGGAAGTTCAGCTGAGCCTGCTCAAGAGCAGAGGATGGTTCTGCCCACAACCATTACTTGCTCATGATTGATGCCTGTGTGCCAGGGAAAACTGGAGACGCGCGGCAAAAATAATAGGGGTGCAGGCTTGGGACTAACACAGCTTATTTTGTCACTGGCTTTAGGGAAGATCCCGCAGTTTCCTGTGACTAATCCCCTCCTATGCTTTCTCTTGCCTGTTGAAATGGTCACAGCTTTGGAGAAGGAACCATGCTGTGCACTATACCAATGCCCAACACGAAGTCTGTTGGGACAGCTGCTCTCCCAGCCACCCACCAAATGACTGAACTCCCCAGCAAAGACAAAGTCTTATTTAAGCTCATCCCTCTAAAAGTACATATATTTTAGTTCTGGAGGATTTACTGGCAATAAATTTTTCTTCTGAGGTTCCTAAATCACAAGGTAGTTACTTAGGCTCTCCAGACCATGATGCCCATGGACAATATTTGCACTGTATCTTGACACATCTTTGTGCTTTAAAATAACAGAAAAACATGCAGCTGGGACCTGCTGGGCTGCGAGGACTTTAAATCACCTGCTTTTTTATTTTCCAGCGGGGCAGGTGCAGCTCAGCTTATCTGCAAACTATTTTATTACTTAACAACATGGGCTTTAATGCAGTTAGAGGTGCCTTTATTCATTCTTACACTCCTGAGTATTTTTGTGTAAACATTTTTCATCTGTGGCAAGCCAGTTTGTTTGTTGTGTTTTGTCATGTCAGAGCAGACTGTGATTAGACACTGAGATGAGACTACTAAATATTTTCAGATGTTTTCTATTTCCTCAGCGAAGAGCTGGATTTGAACCAAAGCTCTGAGGTGAAAGGGTGATGTGTAATATATTGAGACATCTGAAATAAAATAATGTAATGTTTTTAATATTTAAGAAGAAAAAGGCAGCAGTAAAACATTGTGGAAGGAGGAAAACATGAATACCTATATATTTTAATTTTAAATGCATGCAGATGTTGAATTTTAATCAGAGCATGTCAGAATCTAACTGTAACAAAGGCAAAAATGTGAGATCTGTTTTCTTGAATTGCTTCCATATTTTCTGCTCCAGATTTTTATTACATATAGCACTGCATCATCATATATTTATGTAAAGTGCCAACATCCATTCACTTGGTGTATGCCTGATGGCTAGCATATAAAACACTTTACAGTGAAAAGTATATTCTTTCTCTCGGTATGTACAGTATATATTATATTAAACACGCCTGTGCCTTCTTGCACAGTGGCAGAGTTCATTTTCACTGCTCGGTACGTCTGGTGTTTCTTTTGGACCCTTCTAACTCTTTTCTCAGCTCCAGAGGACTTGGCTGGTAAGGATTAGGCCCGGGCTTCTGCTCACGAAAAGCAGGTCTGAGGGCAGGGTGAAGGCCCGATGGGCTGTGCAGTTAAGCAGGGATGATAAACGCTGGCCTTGGATAACTGGCACAGATGGAAGATGTAGCCAGGTATCATTTTGTCCCTTCTGGTACCATGTTGGCAGGAGAGCGTCACCGGAGGGTCCTGCTGCCACCCATCCCTCTCTGATGGGAGCCACAGAGCAGCAAAAGGAGAGAACAGAGGTGGCCTGGAAGCCCCTAGCTCTGCCTCAAACTGTGTCACCCTGCCAGACACCAGAGGGGCAAATACTGTGGATGGCTGGGGACGTAGGTGCATTATGCATCTCTGGTCCCAGACACCAGTGTTTCCATGGCCCTGGATTTGTTCTGAGCATGAACCCATGCTGTAAAATGCAGAGCCACACCTGCTGCCCTGCTGGGCAGGCTGCTTTTTGCAGAGCTAGGGAAGGCTAGGATCGGTTTTAAAGGAGAAAAATCAGAATGCAGGAGACTAGAGACAACAAGAAACTGTGTTCAGCAGCACTGCAGCGAAGGGGAATGGATGTGCCGCAGTCACGCTCCATTCTGGTAGCAGGAAAGCCAGTGGCATCTTAGGAAGTAATGGTGTTGGTAACAGCTGAAGACAGGGGTCCTTAGTGGGGCTACCTGAGCTGGCAGCGTAGAGCACAGCTCCAGCACCAGGCCAAGAACAGGCACAGCAAAGCCATCCTGGGACACCCTGGTCTCAAGGGACAGATCAGCCCCTTGCACCCATCCAGAGAGGCAGGCACTGGTGCGTTAGTGGGCCAGGGCAGCTTGGCCCAGGCTGATGCTGTTGTCCAAACCCACTCTTCTGTTCAGGATGCCCTGCAGCTCTTAGTGGGGGTCTGCATCGGGGCTGCTTCCTTTTTTGGTTTCTTTTCTGGATTGCTTTTCTTCAATGAATAGATTTTTTTTTTTTTAAAGCCCTTCTCACGCCTTCAGCTCCTGGAGTGAAACACGTGACCACTCTTTGCTGATGTTTTTCCTAAAACAGTGATGTTTGTGGAGCGTCTCTCAAAAGCTGCAGCCCTTGCCGGTGTTGGCTGCCAACTGCTCTGTCTGGGGAGCCTTCGATCCGGGGGCTGAGGTCCAGCGGCACAGCCCGAGCTGGGAGAGGGCAAGGGCAGCTCCATCCGTGCCCATGCTCTAGGTTTTGGTAGGGAGCTCTGTAAGTTTGGGATAGTGCAGAGACATGCCTGAGGCTAAAAGCTAATCAGAATAAATTGACCTGCCTTTATTCCACCTGGCTTATTCAACTGACCCTCCGTGAACACTCTGCTAAGGTCACACACCTTTTCCTCTCCTATCTGTGGATATTCCCATTGGGCTGGAAACTCCCCGTGTTCAGCTGTGCTTGGTCATTCTCCCCATCCCCTGACCATCTGTTTGAGGCAGTGCACTTAATGGCGTATGTCTTCAAAAAGCTATTTCAGGTTTTCCATGACAGGCGAGATGTACAGCATGCAAGGTGAGATGTCCCTGTGAAGGTTTTGCGTCGCACAGTGTTCCCACGGAGGAGTTATTGCCATCAAAGTCCTCACCCTTATGATGTAGCTGTGGGGAAATAGGACATATCATTTTCAGGCTGGATGTTTATCCTTCTGTGCCCCACTTCATCTCTTAATGTGTCCTTTTCGTTCATGGGGTTTCCTGACCCCTCTTACAACACCATGAGCGGATTCATGAATGTTTTGTTAGCCTTAATCGATGCTATTAGGACGAAAGATGGGTGTGGGATTTCCAATCTGTTATTGGGAACTATTGATATTCTTAAGGAACCAGGACAAACAGAAAGACTAGTACAAAGGCTAGTTTCATAAAAACTTCTGTGTGCCACCACGCAAGTTGTTGGGGGCTTATGTGCTTGAAACGAACACCCTCGTGCCTTTTGGCTTTCTTGCAATGAAGTCTGATCCTCTGNTTCCCTCCTGGCCTCTCTAATTGCTGGATCTGCTTGACCCTAAACCTGACTTTGATCAATGGCATCTACACATCCCGGGGAACAGCAGGATTTTTCTTGTGAGGGGGATACCAAGCCTGAAACTAACCATGAACAGGAGATGAACTGGGTGGACTCAGGTCTGTCTCCGCTCCAGGGGCTGGTATACATCTGACACCACCAGAACTAAAATAAAAATAAAACAGCTGAGCAGAGATGAAAGCCAGGACCAGAATCTGCCTCCTGTTTCTGGCACCCCAAAAATATGTTCAGGGCTGGATTGGAGAGCTGGGTGCTTGGTGCTCCAATTCCTGCTGGGGGAAGAGTCTGGGATCACCTGGCAGCAGTAGGGGTTCTCTCATCAACCAGTCTCTCATCTGCTGCCAGGGCTCTCTCCCACAAATAAAAAGCAGGAACCAGGCCCCCAGTGATGCTAGCTTGGACAGTGGTGGTCTTGCCTCCCTCAGGAGTATCTAAGTGTCCACACTTTTTTGCAAAAAAGATCCTGGTCCTCACGC